>WYDI02031276.1:0-27518 GCA_009867235.2 Psittacus erithacus | reverse complement strand
ATACTCCAAGTGAGGTCTCACGAGAGCAGAGTAGAGGGGCAGGATCACCTCCTTCGACCTGCTGGTCACGCTCCTTTCGATGCAGCCTAGGATACGGTTGGCTTTCTGGGCTGCGAGTGCACACTGGCAGCTCATGTTAAATTGCTTATTGACCAACATCCCCAAGTCCTTCTTCTCAGGGCTGCTCTGAATCTCTTCTCTTCCCAGTCTGTAGCTGTGCCAGGGCTTGCTCCGAGCTCCGACCCAGGTGTAGGACCTTGCACTTGGCATGTTTAAACTTCATAAGGTTGGCATCAGCCCACCTAGTCGAGCTTCTTTCCAGTAGGCCAGGCAGTCTCATTTTTGTCAACTCACAACCACAGTGATGACTTACAAGCAGAGAAATAAAATGTGAAGTTTCCAAACATCTCTAGGGACTCGGGTTCCCCCACATATGCTGGAAATCACTAGGAGATGGGTCCGTGTTGAATGTTTCAGTCTGAGGCTTTAAGTCATCGCTGTACCCTTATTCAGAAAATTGCTGTAGCAGATATGTAAATCTTCAACCTTAAATCCCATTAACATCAAAGGGATGTAAGCAAGCACTTAAATGCTTTGCTCAACTGGTACCAGTGGCCCCACTCTAGCAAAACATGTAAGCATATGCTTAACTTTAAGAACGTTTAACCCTGTTAACTTCTATAGAGTTGATTTTCTACAGTTTCCTGAAGTAAAACGCAGATTTCAATGCTTTGCCAAGTCACTGTCTTAATGAAGATGCAATGCCCCTATCTCATCAGCATTACAAGTCTCAGTTAAATTGGTCATACCAAGGCACAAAGACTGGAGCTACGTGTACCACAAGGAGAAAAAATCCATTAGAAATGCCTAGCCAAGTGATAAATACTGAAGATTTTTAAATTTTAAAAATGGATTCTAAAATAATGTAAGCCAAATTAAAGCCTCAGTTTATCCAAGACTCAAGCCTTTACTTCCTTTGAACAAGTTGCTGTTTATCCTTACACTTAGGTATGTGCTTAAGTACCTCCATGATCTGGTCTGTCAATGCACACCTTCCCTTTTATCTGTTAGATGAAGTAACATTCTTCATCTTCTTTAAATTACTCTGCTTTGCCTAAGATATCAGAGGAGCTGCTCTACTCTGATGCTTATATGTGCACAATAAATCCAGACATAAAAATCAATAGAAGCATTTAAACCTGTGAGTCTGTAGAAATGCCCCTTGGAAAAAGTCGGATGTTAAAAAAATGAATCTCACATAACTATGAGATTGCTATAACAGGCAAAGATTTATTCATGCTCATGTGTGTTCGGATTCTTTTCACAGGAAAAAGGTTTGGTAAAATAAGTTGTGCGCAGTCTTTTTAATGATGTACATTTCTAGATTTTTCATGCTTATACATTGCTATGCACATGAACATTTACACAATTATAAGCAGTATGCCACACAAGCAACTTTCTGTTTGGTCATAAGTTTTGAATTTTATGGAACAGTGTGTTTTACTTAAAAGTTATGTAAATGTATTATGTTTCGTACAAAGATTAATGATGTATATCTTTACAAAGGAGTCACAGGGCTATGTTTTGTTTAGGCAGGATGGCACCCTATATGGTAAATATATCATAGGTTTATGTTACCATAACGATGCATCATTCCTCAGCTATTAATCTAAACTACAGAGTACATGTATATTTAATAATTCTCAGAAAGTCTGTAAGACTTATTTACATTTTCTATACATACTGCAGCTTTAAAAACCTTTTAATATTGGCCACTAATTCTATGTCATATAAATAAAAAAGATTAAACAACAATATGAGTAAAATTACTACTCAAAATGGCAATAAGGATGTTTCGCCCTTAAACTGAGATTCTAAACCTATGGTTAAACTTTGAGAGTGTAGTGCATTGAAGACATCATATTTAAAATATTTGAAGAGCTGAATGTCATGCACAGGATATGTAATGACATTTCTCCCAGTAATCTGAAGAGCAAACCATAAGAATAAAAAAGCAGCAAAATGAAAAAATTGGTCATAATAGTAGTTCCTTATAAATAAATTTTGCATTTATCTGAAAAATTAGTTAATAGAAACTTACAGTATGTAGTGTCAAGTTATTGTTTTCACTTGTAACATATGCTTAGAGAGTGATAAATATTTATTTCTCCCATTACAATAATTCACACCTCAGAAGAAGAACTGCAATTGTTTTGATTATATGGGGATTTTTCATCCTTACAGCATGCCATAAGAAACAACATTTTGTTTATTAACAGAAAACTGCTTGCAAAAACTAGGGAAAAAACGAAAATTAATTTAGAAAAAAAGTCTGAAAGAACAAAGCACAAACGTTACAATATTGTCATTAGAATCTATGAACTGAAATATATTTTTAAAGAGGAAGTTAATGCCTCCCTTTGAAATCCTCCTGTTAAAATCAAAACCACAACTTTAATAGAAGACAGACATAGGTACTGTATGAAGAATTACAGCTTAGAAAATTAATAAAAATAGTATCTAAAACAGCATTAGTAAGATATGAAGCTCATTCATTAATGGTTTCTGTGATAATATATCACTGAAAATGTTGCATGAAGGACAGTCTTTGATAGGATTATGTACAGTATAATAGCAAGATATTGAAATTAAAATTCACTGAGAAGATACATCTTGTGAACTGAAGGGTAAGAAGATAATAATGGTAACATTAATAATAATAAATAACAAGTATAAAATGATTCACATAAATAGAATTTCCATCAGCAACCATTATTGTAATTATAGGAATGATAAAGTAATAATCTACAGTAAATAGCTAATCTTTTTTGATTCGCTATTTAATTTTTTTTTTAAAGGGCTTTTGAATTGCTGTCAATAACAATAATGTGTATGTGGGGAAAAGGTATGTAGAGAATAAATGATAAAAACAGTGCTGTGTAATCTGTTTCTAAAGAATCTTTTGGAGGTATTTATGTTGTTTGGTGCAGGAAAAGAAAATTCTTCAAAGAATTTCCCCAACTATTAAATGAATGTTGTGGGATTTCTTCAACACATAGTTATGGGGGTTCCAGAGGCATATTGGGAA
The DNA here is from genome assembly GCA_009867235.2 of Psittacus erithacus. Lineage (NCBI taxonomy): Eukaryota > Metazoa > Chordata > Aves > Psittaciformes > Psittacidae > Psittacus > Psittacus erithacus. Next base: position 24,430 of record WYDI02031276.1, on the reverse strand, counting down.
AATTTAGAAAGTTCAGTACCTGGCTTTTTATCACACCTCTGTCTAAGATAAGAACAGCTCTCCATCAATGGCAGATATGAAGAAAAAGCAGACCATAAACTGTCTGACCCTACAGCAGCCCTAAAGGCAATTTCACAGCCAACAGCAAAATTAGCACCAGAAGCAACTAATAGGCCAAGGAAGAGGCCGAATAAGAGAAATTCTGAGAAACTAACTATGATGCTGAGCAAATATATTCTAGAATTTAGCATACAGGTACCAAGCAAACCTTCTGTATGGCAGCAAGCACTAACTCAGATGGGAGCAGAGACAAAAAACTGGCAGGACCTTATATGAGCAGTTAAAGTGGTGATCATACAGTGCCGTTGAAAGTAAGGTTCAATTTCAGTTGCCTTTGAATTCATAGGTGCGTAAGGAATAGCTTATGGGATGCTTAAAAAAACCAGCCCAACAATGTAGTCACAAGAGAAAAACTGGATTTTCATTCATAAAGTTTTTATCTTTAGTTTTTTTTTAATATATTTTTCATTCCAGAAGTATATTTTGAAAATTAATAATACAGATGGCCTTTGACCATCCACATATGAGTATTTTTATAGTCTGTTCTGCCTCCAAATTAAGAAGGCTATTGTACAATATTAACCTCCATTGTACACTGTGATTTTACTTTTGCCATGTATGCTGCTGTCTAATACAGCTTTGTAGGCCACTGCTCGAAAAAACATTTCATATAGGTGAGTAATTCCAGTGCAAGAGGGTCCTTCTCATCTAAGCAAAATCACACTCTGCCTTGAACTACATGTATTGTAATATTGGACAAGATTGTTTTCACTGTATAATGCAGAATGGATTTCTGATTTTGCAAACACTTCTCATTAGCTCTTAGAAAGGAAGTAGTCATTAGAAAAAAAAAAAGGAGCAAATGCCAGGTTCACTATGGGAAAATCAGACAAACTCAGCATGGGTCTATCTTCTTGACAGTTTAAATTCATGTCCTTCTCATAATGGCACATGGTCATACTGGCATAAAGAACAGAGCAAATGATGACTGCTGCACTCCAGATGTTCAATGTCCAAATGAGCTATGTTGTGCCTCCAAGGTGATGGACTCAAAAATGGGAGGCCTGGCTAAAAATCTGGCCCTCATAAGTTTGCATTATTGTCAATTAGATAGGAAACATACAAAGGAAGGTTCCTGCTCAAGTGAGAGAAGCTGGCAAGAATTTGAAATGTTTGATACACTCAGAAGTGCAGCAAAAGGACACCTCACCTTGAGGGCAGATGTCAATGCTATAATATACATATGGTAAAAAGCAAAATGTTTTTATTGGCATGAAAAAAACAACTAGAAACATGTAGTAATAATTTTTTTTTTTCCTTTTTGGGGGAGTTGATATTTCCCACCATACTGATTCCCAGGAGAGGCCAGCTGACACATGATGCAGAGTACTGAGAGAAGACAGAGGAGATTCCCTGTGCAGAGAAGGAAAAGACCCAGTTTGCAACAGCTGAGGAAGATGGGTACATGTGAGAAATGTTGTGCATACATGTATGTCTATCTATCTATCTATCTATCTGTCTATCTATCTATCTATCTATCTATCTATATGCAAGGAAAAATCAGGAAGTCCTTTTACTTATAAGAGCAGTAGGAGGAGAAATATGAAATGGACAAGGCTTACCTTTAAAAGCAATAAATAAAATGTCTATTTTCCAAAAATAATCCATGGGACTTAGTGTCATAAGGTATTCTTAGAGATGCGCAGGATTCAAATCATTGAGGTGAACAATGAAACACTCTACAGTAGCATTACAATGGATAAAATATTGCACAGAACAGAAAATGCCATGTATGGCTGTAAGTGCAAAAACCAACTGCTGACCAAAACTTCCTTTCGGGGGGCTTATGTCATAATTGTCTGTTAGGAGCTTCTTAGGCTTCCTTCTGAAGCATGTGGCTTTAGCCCCTCCTGGAAATTAGACAGTGAAAAACCTTGACCATACTCCTTAGGTATTAATAGTTGCTTTGATTTCCCACAGACTTAAATGAAGATTGGGTAATTTGACTCCAGGTCCTACTAGCCAGGTTCCTCTATTAATTTTTATTATAAATTTTTATCTGCTTCAGCGGACATTTTCCTGAAGTAAGGAGTGTGGGACTATGACCTTTGTAAATATCTCTGTCATGTGACAGTGATTGTTCTGATAATTATTCATTATTCAAGACTCTAAGAATAATTGCTGCTTTCAAATACCCTGCAAATCATAAATACCTATATCTGTCCTATACTTAGGCAGGCTTCCAGAATGCTATTTTCAAATGGATCATTTGAAACAAATAAATTTGTTTTCTCCTGTCCTGATTCATTTATCTTAAAAAGCAGAAGGGTGGTCATTTTTTACTGGAGCAGATCTTACCTTCTTTTCAGTTAGGGCACTCATTTATGAAGTGGGTGGGAGTCCAAGGACTGGGAGTTAGTCGCATCTAGGGGCTAATGGATGGAAAAAAATTAAGTGCGAATAAGTATGCAAGATTATACACACTGTAAATGGGGCATGCAATTTTAAAATAAAGCCCTAAAATTCAGCTGCTCAGGCTATTGTTAATTAGATCATTTAAATCTATTAAAAAAACCTTACTGAATACAATCTGTTCCCTTTTCTACACTTTATTTCTGTTGATGATTTCTGTTAAAATTATCTCAGTTATGATTGCTCTACCCTTTAGTCTAGATGCATTGTATAAAATAAAATGCAGTACAGATGTCAACCTAAGAACTAAATAGCTTATATTTCTAAAGAACCATGAAAAAAATATTAACACTATAGAAACAATGGTTCAGTAATTACTTTTTGCTGTGGAGTGAGGTTAGGCATTTATCCTTATAGATCCGTAATACACTTAAAGTCAGCACTGCCCCTGTGGTCCTTTTACCTTTGTTGATAAATGTATTGTACAGGATACCTTGTATGACCACTACAGTATTTGAGGTCATGCTAGGCTGTTAGCACAAATGGTGTGAACAATAGTTTATATGCCACTTAACTCCTGGGAGAAACGGTTAACCTTGCCAGAGAGGACAGATCAGTCATGTATAGTTATTAAAGTCTAGAAGGTTTTGTTATGCTCTGAAATACTTTTATAGAACTACAATACCCTGGTACGAGCTTTACCAGGGAAGCAGGGAAACAACAAAGTCAACAATTGCCTTTGCTATCTTTGAAAGTGATATTCAAAGTTCTCAAAATAAAAGATTTTCACAGGCATACTTTATGAAGCACACACACAAACAAATTTTAATAGATTTAATTGTTAGACTTCCTGCCAACCAGATAACAATATATTAAGCCACTGCTTTAAAGTAGACCAAGTATACCAAAAGTAGTTGTGATTTTGATGGCCTTGAAACAGACACTCAACAACAGATCTTCTTGGTTGCTGTTTTCAAAGTCATACTGAAACTTCATAAATTACACAGATGGGCATCATAATTGAATATTATTTAATTAACAATTAACTATAAAAAACATCTTCTGAGCAAATACCCTTTTCCAGACTATCTCATGAATAGAAAAGACAGTGTGAATAGCGAATAAAACCCAGTAGGACATTACTATGGATTTACCAGATACTCTACATGCAGGTGGCAATGACACAGCTGTTAACACAGACTATCCAATTTCATGACATAATACTCTGCTCTTACACTGTTGTTTATTCCAAGGAACTGATTGTCAGATCCAACTGATTTGTGGCATTTTTAGAAAGCACAAAGCTCAAGGCAGCTCAAGTTCAGGTAGCCTCAAATATTTTCAGTTCAGGCATATAAGCCTGTCAGCTCCAGTATCTGTGTGCTTTTGTACTCATCCAACATCATTAACCGCCACTGAATCTTTAGCTTTTCAGGGTTAACTTAGAATCCTAGTGCAGCTGTCTTAGTCTGGCCTGCATTTTCAATCCAGCACACTCAAATTAATCATTTCCTGTCCTGAAGTTCTGGTTTAGCATCCCTATAAGCCAATGAACAGGCGCTACTTAGGTAAAGGGGATCCCAGGTAGGCTTTGAGGCTCTGGCCAATCAGCCTGCCTCATGACACAATACATATCCATGATACACTATTTCTACCCTTTCTTCACAGATGTATCCTGAAGAGGATCTTTCTCTGACTCTGCCTGGATTGTTAATATCTAAATCTACACCTGAGACGGTGAGACTCACTGAGCCTCAGAGAAGCTTCTTCTACTGGCACGCTGCTGTCTTGTACAAGCACCGGAGCCCTCCACAGTGCAATAGCCTTCATATCCCATCAGGAAATTCCTTTGAACTACCCGGGTAGGTGGGAACAAACAAATTCCAGAATGAGCTTTTTTGGGGAACAAAAGACTTTTAGGTGTAGATTCAAATACATACCTTCATGATAGATCTATTTGTCCATGTACACACTTTCCTACCAAGAACTATTACCTCATTAATTAAGAATATTTAGTGTGTCTTCAAGAGAAGGACATGGAGAACAGTGAGAACAGGAAGAAATCAGTTTGCAACCACTGCCTTTTGAAATCTCCTAACTAGCAAAATTAAACCATGTCTCTTTATTTATTTATTGCACTTGTAAAAAGATTAATGGGGATGTGATTCCTTCAGGCTTTTACATATAACCCCATCACACAAAGAACAAAACTATACAGTGCTACAAATGAACTAAATTAGCTACATTTATTTAAATAACTGCTATGGAGGAAACAATAAATCAACAAGAATCCCCACAAAAATGTGTTTATAAAGTGTTGTAATTTGTTTTAGCAAGGACACAGACTTCAAGCTCTTAGCTAATCTTGCTTCTAACAGTTTATTATCATATCAACTGTTAATGAATGTTTGCTATAGAAAAGCATTTCTAGCAGAAAAGACTACATGTAACTTCTGCCTTTCTATCCTTTAAGACATGACTTGCAACCCTACATGAAATAGGTTTTCTTAACAAACATTTTGCCAAAGACTTCTAACAACTTGGGAGACAGTCAAAATTAACTGACAGTTATTTGGTAAATCAGAAAAAGAGGTTATTTGAATGATCGTAATCTTGCAATTATCTCATCTTCACTGTATTTCAAAAGGCTGTATCTATGTCTAGTCCTGTATCAGGAGTGAGTAGGGGGAGCTCTAATGCTGAACCTGTGATGTATTCATAAATCAGTACTTTCAGAGCCTGTCATGGGCTTCATAATGAGGGTCATTATTCAGGCAGAGTGTCAAAACTACTATCAAAGGACCTTCTCAGAATCACAATCATTCTGTTTCTTGTTAAATAAGCAATGTAGTACACAAAAATGGCAAACAAGAAGCAGGTCAATTTGATACAGTATGAGGGCACAGAGACCTCTAGAGTAATTTACCCTCTGGGAATTCTGATGGCTTGTGAGATAAATTATATACACCCTCAGAAAAGATTAATGGTAATAAAATCCCAGGAATATTTTCAGAAAAAAAAAAAAGAAATGTCCATATGTACATATGGCAACTTCAGTAACAAAGGAGACATTTTCTAAAGTGGAACACTTAAAGAAAATTATTATTAGAACTGCAAGTAGCACTCTGGAAAGTTACTAAATCTTATTACAAAGTTGGCAGCATTCAGTGGCAATACCTTATTTTGATTTGCTGTAAGTTTACTTAAAAAACCCCAAACAATCAAAACGGCAGCTTTTCTGAATAAAAAAGAAATGGGATAAAGGGGAAAAAAAAGGAAAGACAAACTATCAAAAATTGATTCACTGAGACAGGCTATTATTCATTCATTTTCTTATAAGCTATAGGAAATACAAGAGAAATTATTAACATAACGTCATCTGGACTTTTGACCACAATGGCAATGAATGCAATATTTTTTAAGTGATTGAAAGCTGTATTCAAATCACATAGCATAGGTGCCTAAATTAGGTACTGGCATTACTTCCCTTCTTTCACTTTATGGAACAAGAATGTAATAGCTCTACAAGTGAAGTAGTCTGAATTGCTCATTGTCCCTTGAACTAAAATGTTACATTAGTAATGAGTAAATTGGGCACCAGTGAAGGCAGTCTAAATTCTGGCTCAAGATGATTTCTAGATATTGCAATGTCCAATCATTTTGGGATTAATATTCAACCTCTTCTGACACTAGTGGATTTCAGTGTCTCAGAAGATTACAGTTAAGAAAAGGCTCTTAATTATCTTTGTCAATTAGGTATGTGTTGAGTGTAGATATGATATCAATTTATAATACACATATGTATTATACCTATACACACTTATACATGTATGTTTGTAATTCCATGGGTATGTTCATACACAGCATAATTCTGACAAAGCAGGATACTCTAAGTCAGAAATTTCACTGAAGTTTCTTTATGTAGTCCTTCTCATCTGACTTGTCCTAGGCTTTTCCCAAGGCTTTACCTTAGAAACAATAATATAGACTTAAACAGAATTAGGATGGTCCATGAACTTATGCAGTCACGGTCTTCAGAGTTGAATGTCCAGAGGTTTATTCTTAAGTGCAGATTCAGATACCATTTAAATACTACTTGTGGCACAACCTGTGCTCATGCAGAGCACTGTTGACTTCAATAGAGCTTTTCTACAAGAAGGAAGTTCCTGGAGAAATGCCACAATTGTGCCTCATAACAATTACAGAATCAGAGACTTTCTTGCGATTTTCTAGCTACCCAGACATTTTGAAACTTAGATATCTTGTACAGTTATGCTTAACTATACATATTGATTATGATTAACTATATTTATTGATTATAATGCAGACTGATAACATTTTTGTATTCCCTTAAAAGAAAGAAATAAATTGTGGATCAGAATATATGTCTGCTCCTTTTCTCATATTACCCATTAAACAGCAAGGTGAGAAGTAGATTAAAAAATAGTCCCACTAAATCCCTCACCTTCACTTTACCAAACTGAAGAATTTTGTCTGACAACAAATCCTACCTTGTCTAGAGTTATTGTTTAAGTAAATTTGTATCTGTGGAATAATCAAAAGCAAACCAATTATATTCAGGCATCTTTTTTATCCATCTGTTTGGATATAACTCTCTATTAAACAGTGTTTGCATATGAAGCAATGTTCTATTGTATGCATAGGTACTCAATTATTTAGATTATACATTTGAATAAACTGTGCAGTTAAAGGAGTACCCTTGTAATGCAGGACAATTACAGGTTATTAAACTAATATCGATTTGGCCAACACAGCTGGATATAGGATCCCAGCCTTCACCTGTGAAAGTTCTTTTCTTTAGGGGTACATTTCACCCCTACAATTATCAGCCATTGTTAGTCACTTCAAATTATATCAAATTATGTAAAAGGGTTATAGAAAAAGGCTTGTGTGAATAGAGACTTAAAAAAAAAATAGTTTTGCACTGAAGACTGTGCATTAAAATGTAGGTTAGCTTACTGCAGCTGTAAAAGTCCTGTGTATATATATGCATGATGGGTCAGTCTAAAAGATGCCCTGTTCATAACAAAATCACTCTATCAGTCCAGCATAAGAAAATAATAGTGCACTGTCATACTGTGAAAGAGCAGTTCAATGAGTATCTCATCTTCCTACTAATCAGAGAATGACTATCACATTTTTTCCAAAGGAGAATACAGTTGTCTTTTTGTTCAAGAAAAAGAAAAACACAGAGAAATGAGCAAGAGATTGTCGGTCCCTGAAATAAGTTTTCAGGGACTAATTGTGAATATGTTTTCTGAGTGGGGTGGAGAAGAGACATGTACTTTGCACATGTCAAATTTACTTTAAAGTGGAATCTATTCTTTTGCATCTGTTACACACCTGTATTTTCAAAGAGGTGGAACAGATATTTATGATGGTTATTAGTGAAACCATGCTGAGAATCCAAAGCTGCTTTGTTTGTCTAGTTTGCAGTTTTGCTAATGCTCTTCACTAAATACCCTTTCTTTCTTCCCTTTGACCATAATTATTCTGAAGTAAGTACCTGGAAGCAAGAGAATACACAAAAGCTGAGTTTGTCTTACAAGAACTAATCTTCATAGACTCTTCCATACTCAGTGTTGGTAGATAAGGTCCACAGAGAATGAGGAAGAGTATCTAAAATTAGTGTCCCACTCTAAATCACTCTCAGGAGAATCTGATCTGAGTAGTGATGGCCGATGCAATTTAAATTTTTCACTATCTTGAGATCAAAAGAAGTGTCATGATAGTGCTAAATATCATGACACTATTTAAAGGGAATTAACAAACAAAATACCTATGCAGTCAGAAGCAATATCTCTGCACAAGTGTGAAAAGCCTGCCTAACTTCAGATTATAGGTTTGTGCGTGACCCTAAGTCTGCGTAAATTGCCATTTTTCTAAGGTGCCGCAGAATATATTGTCCTTTCCATGAAACTAGTTGCTCTGCCCATAGTTGATAGCAATTTTACTTTGCTTGAGAAAAGTTATTCTCCTTAGCAGTTTTCCTCTGGAAGAATGGTTTAGTGAATGCTGAGTGTTCACTGTGGGTGGATTTCACAGGGGAAGCTGGAAAACCTAGCAAACAGTTTGCTCTTACATTCAGACTGATGCTAGAAATCTAGACTAACAAAACTAGTAAGCTGCTTTGGAATTTGCACAGTAACTCCAGAACAAATGGATTTTTTTTCTAGTATTAGGAGCATCTGAATACTGTGAAGTTACATGCATGGAACTGACAAACATGAGAAAACAGATCCACTGCTACCTAGGGAAAACTACTAAAAGTGTTGGTGTAAGAAGTTAGGAAGTATTGTCTGACCACGTCCCCCTTTCCTACAGCTAAAAGTTACTCAGGCACTTCTGGGCTTGGGTATGGATCTGCATAAAACTGTTTTCTCTTCTTCCCTGCTGGTTCCACAAAGGGCTGGACATGCAGTGACAATTCATGCTCTATTCAGTGACGACTGGCTGCCAAGAACATAGCTAAATGAAGGGTAAGGTGTTGCTTGACCTTCCCCAGGGATACTGCAGGTGAAGAAGACACTTTGCAGATTCCAGGCTGAGGTCTGGCTAAATACACAGCAATATCCAGAGGCATGTTTTTTCTAGCTCACTTTGGCTTTCTGCCACCCAGCATGAAAGCAGAAATACTTCTGATTCAGATTCTGATCTTGAAACCCATTTTATACATTTATCCATACAGTTATGACAGGAGACAAGGAATTCCAATAATATCTTCCTAACTGCAAAGTGGAATACAGCTGAACCAGTAGGACCCTCAGGAGTGAAGGAAAACCACCTTTTATAATATTAACACGCAGCCACCAGGACCTTCAAAGTTATCATGGTTACCTTGGAGTTATGAGTGCAGAGCCCATGCTCTGAGATACCTGATGTGCAGATGAAAGAGCTAAGCAAAGGGACCAGAGCTTCTAAAATATCTCCCTCTCCATGTCTGTAGGAAAGCAGAGAGTGAGGAAACCTGGCACCAAATGCTGTACCGCAGAACCATTGTCGAGATGGGCAGGCCCCCTGAGATGGCTTTGTAAATGTAGGAAAGTCATGTGAGGAAGTCACATCACAATTATTATGGCTCACTGTAATTTTTGTCTCTGATCAAGCAACCTACTGGCTTTCAAAGACTGAAGAGCGTTTTGATTATTTTTCCTTTCTGAAAGAACTACAAAATGGTGTGGCAATAGCACGCAATATATTTTCTTTAATAGAACTATGAACACATATATATGAATTGCTGAAGATCTTTTCAAAATTAAAACTTTTAACATTCTAAGGGAGACTGAAAATTCGGTAATCACTGGCTGGCAACATTTGGCTTATATATGCTTCTATTTTTACTAGCAACACTTTGAAATGTGCTTTGATAGACGGTGCAATGTATTTTAAAAATTTTGTGCTTATAGCTGCTGTTTTTCAGTTCTTTTCTCCTTCCAACTTTTAGGGCATAGAATGGATATAATGATGTAAAACCTGAACGTTTTCTTTCACAGTCACATTTTAAGTTGTAGGTCCTATCTGAAAGACTTTCGGCACCAGATCCATGCCTGGCAAACCTTCCAATCGCAGCTTCACCTCTCCTGCAATTGAATAATATGTTAAATATTGAAAATAAACATGTGCACACTCTAATGAGCTAGGTGTGTCTGTCTGCTTAAATTCCACTATGTATAATATTTTCCCTTTGATAGAAGCCTTTAGAGTTTTAGTACAAAATTGCCCTTGACTCCTGCCAGCCATTCCGCCACAACTCTTCAGTCGCACACATACTTTGCTCCCTCCAGGTCATTTGTAATTGGCCTCTTTCCCTTTGTGTTCAGTAACCTTCCAGTTTTCTGCAGGCCTGCTCACAACTGAATTGACACTAAAGAAAGAATGGATAAAGGCAGACCTGCAGTCTGTGCAGAGGATAGGTAGGGACTTGTGCTCCTGAATAGAAGTGGGTCAAAACCTACATTCTCAGACACTGCTAAGAGACCTGGTCCAAGGCATTTATACTACTCCCAAGGAGTTGCATTTTTTGAAATATATCAGAAACTCTACTACTGTGAAGAAAATCTGGAAATACTCTGTAAGCCAGCTGTGATAAACCACTGCTTAGTAGATACTTCAGACATATATGGGTATAGATCTACAGGCAGGAGTCCTGTTGTTTCTATGGCGTCTTCTGTGAGAGCTGTTGGCAACACCCCCAGCCATCACAGTATGACACCAGCCTGTCTGCCAAAGGGCCTGCGTGTTGGCTTGGAAATAGTTTAAAAACTGCACATCTTTTGAGATGAACCTTCCCCTCTGCACTCCCCCACCTCCCAGACACACACTGCGCAATTTCTTTTACATGCAAAGGGAGGATACGGGCCTTAGGGATCAATTCATGAATAACTCATACAATGTTTACACGAGGATTTTTAGGTAGTTTGCTTAGAAGTGTTTTGAATTGGCTGCATGAAATTGGCTTTCAATATAATGAGCTTTTCTCAGCATAACAGGACACTGCAACTGCAGTCTGTGGTCTGAAGGAGCAGCTAAGAAGAATCAGGCATGAGTGGGGACATCATAAGGCAGGCAAAAGAAAAACATTAGGAGGGATTTGAAGCAGTGCAGGAAGCTTGCACAAAGTAGAATATACTGTTATTCACTGTTAATTGTCCAAGCACCTTGGGTATTGCTGATTCTTTCTTTTGAATTCAGCATGAGGTGATTAAAAAGTCAATCAGCAAAGGCTGAAAAAAGTGCAGACCTGAATGCTACAAAAATAATAAAGCAGAAAACATACTTAATCATGTGTGCTGAATGTCATTTTTCCTTTTCTTTCAGTCAACTTTGATGATGTGCCCATCATTTCTTTTTACCTAGGGTCTTCCTCATGATCTCTGGAAAGCATCAGATTCAAAAAGGGGCCACCAGGTGTCCATAAACTCTTTTTTCCTGTCCTTACTTTTTCTGGTCTATAACATTTTTTTTATCTTTGTTTTTTCTTTTTATTTCACTTTCCACAGTTTTCATTCTATCCACCACAAGAAGCAGGGTGAGGAGAGGAGATAGCTGTGGGTGAGGTTTAAATAGCCAGAACACACACCCTTACCATTGCCGCATCAGCACTTTTGCCATATGAAATAGTTAGGTACTTTGTGAGGATGAACTCCACCTGTGACCAGCTAGGATTAGACACCACTTCAGAGGTCAAAAAGAAGGTGAGCTGAATGAGATGGGTGTTCACAGAACCCTTTTGCAAATAGAATTCAGAAAGGTTGCAGAAAGCAGCATTTTCTTCCCCGGTTTTCTTTCAGGCACCCACCCATCATGAAATGGACCTAAACAAATCTCCCACACAAATACTCCCTCCCAAAAGAAGCCATAACGAGAAAAGCCATTTCTCACCCTGTTGCTCTTGTTTGATTTTGTGGTTTTTAAACCTCAGAGGAAAGAGGTGAAAAAGCAGCGCTGCTCTTTAAGATGTAGAAATGGCTGCTGTAAGGTAGACATGATTTACATACAGTCTGTCAGACTCCCATTTCAACCAATACAGGCTAGTGATTTGCATTCATATAGCTCAGCCATTGCTGTAAAGGTAAAAGAAGTTAGACAAATTTAACCAGACTTTTAGCAGACAGCTTAGAGAACTGCTATTCACTCTAGAAATCTTTGGTGATCATGTAAATTTTGGTAGACGCGCTCTGCACGCAGCAAAACTGTCATGTCAGTGAACGCAATGTTCTCAGGCATCATCCTGCATTTTGAGAGAAAAAAATGAAGAGCAGTAGGATAAGAAGCATTAATAGTCTAAATATATTGTGCATCCATATACTTCTGGGGAGCAGGCTAAAGAAACCTTGCTAAAACAGCTCAGAAAATTCTAGAAGTTAAAATGCTCAGTGGCTGTGTTAGTAAATTAAAAAAAGAAAAAAGAAATTATTGAAAATATAATGTCTTGCTGATTCTATGTTCAGTTGGCTTTGAGTGCTGAGCCAATCTGAGGTCCAAGAAGAAAAGCTATAAATTCATACAAGAATTAAAAACAGCTCTGGACTCTGCATAGAATTGAAACAAGACCAAGACATGTCTGTTATGAATACCTGCGCTCCACTGGAAACAATCTTAACATTTACTATTTGGCCAGAAGCTGAAAAGACTAGTCAACTATTTACTCAGAGGCTGGAATGCTACTATCTGTAAATATCTCTAGACTTCTGTTTGCCAGCAAGTTGCTGAAATGGTACCATTTGCTGCAGCTCTCAAAACTCCGTTGTCACACATATGTATATATTGAAGCATTGCTAGACAAATAGAGAAGCTCTCTGAAAGAAAATCTAAGGGGGAACTCCTCACATCTATGTTTTAAAGTAGAAAACATATTAACAGTTTTAACTTATTTATTTTCATGAGGAATGGCAACAAAAGTAGGAAAGTCTCTATAAAGAGCATTTATAGGTTTGGTATCTAGTTTTGCTTGCCTTTTTTCACTTTAAAAATTTTTGCACTTTAAAATTATAGCAAATGGGCACAGGCTTCTGTACATTAAAAAATATTTGTTAATAAATCACATAGTATTCTACTTTGACACTGTTGCAAATACATTACCAGCACTTGTCCCTAGAATAGTAGCTCTGGGATATATCTTTTATGATGTTCTGTGAAATTTCCTGAAGACATAGCACTTTGTCTCATTTTTCAAAGAAGTTTTGTGATACAGGAACAAAAGAAGCCTATTAGTGGCTAAATATAATATTCTTCAACATCTCCTGCTACTACAACAGCAGAAAAGTTGAGAAAAAAATTCTCAAGTAAATTGCAGTATTTCATAAGTAGGAGCAAACCTCTGTCACTACAGCAGAACTTTCACTGAGTTTAGGCATTAGTACATGTGAGCACAATATTATAATAATATACCATAAAAATTGCACAGAATTAAACAATAAAAAATAAAATCCATAGAAACCAGATTCTTTTCCTTTACTTTGGTGTCGATTTCAGGAAGGGAAGGGTTTCCTACAGTACACTTCTTTATTCTACCACTGCCAATTTTGAATTAGCACTGAAGCAATCTGTAACCTGAAGAGTAACTGGGAAAAGACTAGTTAAGGTAAGGAGTCTGTACTTTTCTGAGGAGTCCTACTACCATGAAGATATAATTTTACCTAAACTTAAACAGAAGAAAATCTCACTAAGCAGCAATGTTGGCAGATTTTTTAGAAGTGGTCAATGTTTATTCAGTGAGTAAAAAAGGATCAGATGACAACAGCGATAACAGTGAGAAGAACAACAACGCAGGTCATATATTCAGTATCCAAAATCCAATTGAAAACTAGTATTTTGCTTTTTTTTTCTTTAATGAAGGTGGTCTGACTAAGGGATTTTTGCTTATTTCCTGACAAAGTTCCATCAAAAATTAAATAAAGCGGATGGCTCCTATGAGAGTTGCAAGGACTAAGACATACAGAGTTTCCCATTTACTTTGTAATGTTGCTGTTCAGGAGGGAAGAGAAGCCCTAAATTTGATGTCAGCAGCCACCCATATGGCAAAGGAGAACTAGAATCCCCCAAATCCCTTTAAATAGCTTACCAAGTGCTATTTTTAACATAAAGGTGAAGGGTGCACTCTGAAAGAAGCATTCACATCATCAGACACAAGGCTGCTAACAAAGCTGTCACCTCCACCCCTCCCACAACCACCAGTGTCACCATTTGTAGCTCCAGTGCCAGCACCTTCAGCGCCTCAATCATCTCTGATACTGCCCTCTCCATCATCAGCAGCGATGAATTTCTCACTGTTGCTGCTCTTGATACAAGTCTCGCCAGCAGCCCCTTTAAACACCTTTGAGCCTCTCCTTCTCTCTCTCTCACATTGAAACATTTCAGCTGACAGTCTATTTTTTAAACGCTCAAGTGCTGGCTTTTAAAGCATTTGATGTCTCTAGCATTTCAGCCCCTTCTTTCACACCTTCTCCTCACAGGGCCAAGCAATATGTGAGGAATTTCTTTCGGTTTCCAAAAAAAATATCCTTTGTTTTCTTTTCACAAAAACCCACCTCATGCCCATGTTTAGCTGAAGCACAATGAAAGAAAAATAAACTTTGTACAGTATTGTCAAAAAATATCAACACAGCGCATGCACTGAATTACTGAAAGACAAAGGATTTATCTGTATTAAAAATGTCTTTAATTTGTGAAAACTGGAAATTTGCCAGAATGGCTTGCTTGTTAATTTAACCATTGAACACAGACCCTAAACTGCTGTTTGTGAGACTTTTACAGACATGAAAGATGTTTTTTTTCTCTCACTCATCTGCATGTATTTTTAATACAGAAAGTCATTAGAAAAACTGATTATTATTTTTCAGCTCAAAAATATGTACATTCCCTTTCTTGCTGAATATTAAGTCTGCTGTATAGCTTTTCCTCAGGATCTGTGAAACTGTAGAATAACAGAGTGAATCAACATGGCTAAAATTAAACGGGAAGAACTAAATCTACATTCTGCTTCAGCAGCTGTTGATATAAAGTGGACATTCCTTTCCTGTTTGTAAAAGCTGATCACAAACACAAGTACTTCAATTCATGCACATCTTTAGACTGAATTATGCATTTCTCTAATGGGCATAAGAACTAGGAAAACAAAGTACCATCATTAATTTGGAACACAATACATTTAGGAAAAGTCATCTGTTCTAGTAAACTGAAAATCCTTACAAACCCTATATTAAATGTCAAAATCTACAACTCACCTTCAACTACAGGGTAAGATGGATGTGTGCCTCAGTTTTGTACTCTGTGTTCAGCAGATTTACTTTGGTGTAAATAACCCTTGTTTTGGTGACTGAAATATTTTTATTTGTTCATTACTTGTGTTCAGCAGATTTTACTTTGGTGTAAATAACACTTGTTTTAGTGACTGAAATATTTTTATTTGTTCATTACTTGTTGAAGTCCATACCACTTTGCAGAAAGATATACTGTCTTTTAGAACATCTCCCTAGAGCTTAATGCTGCTACCTAGATCCTTGTCTTATTATTGGGAAGCATTAGAACTCCTGTTTCAGGATCTCTCTAGATTCAGGAACCTGCATTTATGACCTTTCAACAGATGGCACTGAGAAGAATTTGGAGATGTGTTTTATGTTTGCGGAGAGGAGAACTGGTTAGTCTTCAAGGAAAAGACTGAAGATACCTCCAAAAGAGCTGATTGTCATAGATTTGACACTCATCTGTTTTTAAAATCAGAGAATTTTACATTATCTCTATCTGGGCCACCAGAATAATGAATAGTTTCCAAATGTCTTTGACACTGAATTGAATAAGTCATTCAGCCCAGTAATATATGAAATAGGCCAAGAATCTGACCCTACCCATTTAGGTAGAAAAGAAGCCCAAAGGAGGGAAGAAGTAAAATATCATCTATTTTACTCACTCCTTCACTGGACCGAACTCACCAACACAGGAAGTACAAGTTCTTGTTTCTGTAAAAGCAGATTATGACCAATAACACCATCTATATAAAGGTTGCTAACTACTCTTTAAAGTCTTTTATTTATTGATTCATTAAATGCAACATGCAATCATCTGAGTTTGTCACTTTCCATTTAGGGACTTTTGATCAAAAATTATGATTTTAATGCCGTATCAACATGTGATGGTAAAAACTTTACAATGAGAAAACACTAAGTTAAAAATCTGAGGTCCCATATCTCTTGATTAGTAGAAGTGCAACACAAGAAAAATCAGATGACTGGAAGAGCATAGGAAAACAAAACAAGGAGGAGAGTGGGTGTTCATGAAGTAATGGCAATGGTAAATTCCTGAGACAAATTAGTTTGACAGTTCAATAGATCACTGAAATACTAGCCTAGCCCCATGTATAATTTTTATGAATCACAGCTAATGCCATCTCTTTATAGAAGGAAAAGTGGAACTTTGTAAGTTACTTGCAGATATTACTAGCTGTCAGCAAATACAGCCTCAGAACAGCACTATCACTCACAAAATGGTGCTCACCATCTGCAACATTTCAGGTTGACCTGTTATTCCTAGAAAGAATAATGTTCAAAACAGCACTGTGAGATGTAAGACTTTTCTAATTGCTATGACGTGGGTGACTGACAAATTCTTAAAATGAACTGCATTTTCAAGCTGAAAATGGGGGACCAACTACTTCTGAAACTTTCATTACCTGCTCAAGATACACACATGTACATAACCTCGCACCACACACCCTCTACACTAATGTCTCATTGGAATATGATGCTTAAATATTGTTTTCTCCCTCTTTTTTTTGGTCTAATGTTCTTTAAACCTCACACCCAGAAGGAAGCCATGTAGGTTTCAAATGAAGAAGCATGATAAAGTGGTCTTGCATTTTCATTTACCCTCTCAGCAAAAGAAACTGTGACCATAGGACAAAGTCAGACCAGTTGTGTCAGTTAACCTAATTTTTGATCCAAAATTTTATTTTTACCCAAGTCCCACTTTCCATTTTTCCACATTTGACCTGGTGCTTGAAATGAGGACAAAGAAACCCAGCTTTCACTTAAGAAACTGAGGTAGTGCCTTCTCAACAAAGCTGATGCTGTAGTGGGAGATAAAGACACAATACCTTCAAAGCAGGCTACTGATGCTAGTGGACCATTCCTTGTGTCTTTTCTACTGTAACCACAGTCAGACCAATCTCTCTAGTTTTGCCTAAGGGCACCTTCATGTTACCAGAGAGTACCTTCTACACTGTTTCTGGGAGAGTGTGACTAATTTCTTTCTTATTCACTGCCTTTTCACTGCACACACAGATTTTTGACAGTCTATCCTAATTTGGTCCAGTTCTGTACTCCAGCCTGCTGGCCCATGAACCACTGCTTCAATGTCATTCTCATAATCCCTCAGTGACAGCTTGTCTCTTGTGCTCATCCAAATCTCCAATGTGTCTAAGTACTCAGCCTCACAAAATATAACATCTACTTCAAATGTGATTCCTGCATATCAGTAGCACTCCTTGAAAGTTAAGTTCCACCCAAAAAAAATTGCTTTGCAGGATAAGGATGTTAAGTTTTAACTGACTATCTACCAAATATAACTCACACCCTCTTTATTCCTCTAAGGAAGCTGATTCACCTTCATAACTCTTTCTGCTGTGGATGTTCATTTAGCATTCTGACATAATCTAGTGCCTCACTGCATGATGCTGATGATGTTTTTGTCAACATGAAGAATGCAGTACAATTGTTGCAGAAATTGTCTAAGAAACTGAGACCTTAATATGTACCATCTGTTTTACAAAAAAGCTCAATGTGGTAATGCATTTGCAATACCAGAAGCAATATCTCTAAGACATGAAATGAACATATGCTGTCTAAGAGCCTTCAGGCTGACATTGAAAAAGAGAAAAGATAGTACTTCAAGGCAAATATTGTCCCAGTAGAAAGACTGCCAGAACCAATATGGCTCAGTCTATTGACAAGTCTCTGGTGAACAACATCATATAAAGACATGCACATTGTTATGGGTTGTACAGCTCTATGCACCATTTTTTCAGCTTGGGAAAAAAAAGTAAAGAACACCTTCACTGTCACACTGGCTATTCTTGTGTTTCAGATCAACAGATGTTGTCAGATGAAGACATTCCATCCATTATTCTTTGATTAACTGCTTCTTTAAAACAAACCAATGAAACTCACGCTAGCTTCTTATACTAGGTTAAGAAAGCAGCCTGCTTGGAAGGAAAGAACTGAATCTTCTGCTTTCTAATGTATTTTCTTTTTCATTCTTAAAGTAACACTTTTTATGCATGAAGATATCTGTGATTTTGATGCTAAAATGGTATTGAAACTACAGTAGCTAGTAACAAATTTTATACATACCAGAAGATACAGTAGTTTAATTTTAAAATCTGTTATCCTTAAAGGATAGCATCTAAGTCCTGTCAGACACAGTTTATACCAACATAATCTAAAATGTATATTCCTTTCAAAGAAGACATAAACAAATAATGCTATGTTACAGAAATGGCTATCTTTGTGTAACATTTTATTTGTCTTCTTTTTTGGAAAAATAATAATTGACAAGTAGCCTCTTCCAATTTTGGCAAATCGGACACATTATCTGGATATCGCTTTTTCAAAAACATTTTTGGTTTGTTAGATGTGATAGGCAAGGGGAGCAAGAAATTTGAAACTAAGGGGGGGACACAACTATGGGAAGGGGCTATAGGAACTATTATACTCTATATGTGAATTTGCTGCTGTCCATAATAACATCAAGACCTTTCACAATGCAAAGGAATCTAGTGAGTTCTTTTTGAAGTTAATGGCAGTAATGGGTAAAAAATATTGTTTTAGGAAAGCACATGGGTTTTCTGCTTAGAATACTCAAGGATATTTAGAGATATTACTTGGTATGTGTGTTAAGCAGACTTGATTAAAATCTGAGGATTTAGGTATTATTGCTGATGTCATTAAAGCTATACCATCTTAAAAGTGATGAACGCACTGATAACATGGACCTGCTTTTGTAGACCTAGAATATATGTGATGGAACTTAATAGCTTCACACCTAAAGATGGCTGCAGCCTCACTAAATTCTTATAGGCAAACGAGGATTCTGGAAATCCACAGCATTTCTCCTGTGGATTTTATTAGTTCCACAGGAGGGAGTCTTTCTTCTACAGATTATAGATGCTACAAGCATGCTAAAAGAGCTTATAAACAGTGCTTGAGGAAGCTACTCTTCTTTAGATCTCAAAAACTCCACAGGAGGTAGCTCTTCCACCCAGATTTTAGAAGTACAGGCTATTTTAAGCACAGTATAATTCTAATTAACTACACCATCAATTATGTCAAACAAGGGCACAATCACTGACCTTTCACTAAAGGCGAACCCATCAAAGCAGGATTTTTTAAACTATGTAAGGGAGGAGGACCAAAGGAAGACCTCATGTCACCATCTCTGGAGACTGTGGTGGATACAGACATTACAAAAGTGGAGAAACCTGATAGCTACCTAGCTATTTCTCTCTCATGTGGTCAATAGCGTGCCCTGTAATAGGAGGGTTCTTGCTTGCAAATCTGTCTGATGTTTGGTAAGTTCTGTGGATTCAGGAGGTGAAAAATTTCAAGACCAGTGTAGTCACTTCTTCCTCTAAAGCTTTTCCTATGATCAGAAAAATAAGGCAGTTTCAGATGCAAATTCTTTTTGAATATGTAAGGTTTAACACAGAGCTGCTGTGAGAACAAGGAGAAAGAAAAACAAAATAATAGAAAACATTGTTTGTTTAAAAACGAAACATCAGCAAAACCCTTTGTTACTACACCTAGTCACAGCAGGAATTAATAATATATTTATTACTAGTATATTGTATCTATAAAAACCCTGCAGATAGGCAAATGAAATGTTGAACAGTAAGTACTGACAACTAGCTGAGTTAAACACTGTTGTGGGACTTTTGGAGGCTATTTTGAGATCCATAAAGCATGCTTTAAAATACTGAAGCAATAATCTAAGTTTCCATATTTAGTAATTTCAGCCTTTTCAAATATTATGTTCAGCGTCCTCATAATATTGTTTAAATGAACAAACAACTGTTTTGAGGCACTGTTTTGTCTTAAATAGCCTCCTTAATGCAAATATTTCAAAATCAATGTAAAATAAATTTCTAACACCATCGGCAAAACAGCTGAATGGGTTATGTCAAAAAGCACATGATGAACAAATTTCCAGTAAAGCCTGCCATGAAAACCTACAGTATGAAAAACAAAGAGAAGATGATACATAATGCCGCCATCTATTCTTTCCAAGTGCTGCTCAAAACAAAGCCACTACAAATATAAAGCCTTTTAGAACAGAACTTAATGAACAAATGTTCCTTCTGTCTGAGATCTGAACTGCTGTCTTGGTGCATCTTTTCCTCTCTATTAAATATCAAGGGAGCACAACCATTTAACAGGAATAGTGTTAAGGGGATTAGCCCAGGCATCTGTAAACCACAAAGGTTTAACAATTTGTCCATTAAAAATTGATCTCTTCATGTAAACAAGAAAAGGTTCCTAGATCTGGCTATCCACTCTGTTATTCCTAAGCAACTCACACTTGGTCTGGAAAGCACCCCACCGCTCTCCTACATACTGTAAGCAGAATAGGGACACTGGGTGTAAAATGTACTACATCTCAAGCAAAATCCATGGAAACCTTTTCAGTGAAAAAGAAAAAATAGAATTTGATCACTTGTTGAACAGAATTGACTGGGGAAGGAGAAGAGGCATGGAGAAGAATGGGAGAAATAAGTAAAACCATGGACAATATGGCATCTTCACTATTGAAAATTCTGATAATAAGGATTCATCTCAGCTAACATTAGTCATTAGTTGTTCACAAGTTAGTTGTTTAAACTAATCATCTAGGCTCCCTCTCTAATGAATGGAAGAAAAGAGACACACCCTGAGAATTATTAATCCTATCTATAATATGTTTTAAGATTAAATAGATTTGCTCTGGAAAAGCCTAACTCTCCTCATTGACAGTAATGAAAACCTAGATGATTTGCTTAACCTGGACGCCTGTCTTTTAAACAGTTAAAGCTAAATGAAATGAAACGAATGTTGTTTGCATCATGAGGAAGAGGCTCAGGGCTTAAGCAAGCTCTGCTGATTTTCTCCTTTGTCCTTCTCCCACTCATTCCCATAAATATCTGCTTTGCTGACTGCTTTATCCATATTGTTAGAAAGATCGAAGAATGTTTTCAATTTCTCTGACAATTTGATATCGTCTTATCCTCTAGTTTGCCAAAAGCTCCTATTGCACAACATGCTGCAATTGCTGCTCTGAAATGCTTCATTTGAGTCTCGAACTGCAAGTGTTACTGTCACAAATAACCACTGTATGCCTTCCATTTTCAGTAGCACTGGGATTGTGTGAGTGCAAGTCTGCTCACATACAGGGAAAAGTATTTTTTTTAGAAGTCTAGACAAAGAGCTAAAATATAAATTAAAAATAAAAATAATAAAAAAAGATAGCATAGCATGAGGAAATGATAAGGACAGGATGGGAAAGAAGGATGCCTGTCTGCCTAGGGTACCTCTTTATACAAGGCAAGCTAATAAAGTATTTGATGGTAAATATTAATTTATACAAGAAGCTCATCGATAAGACTCTTTCCAGAAGACAAAGAAAGACCAATCATTGAAGTATATTACCCACAAACGTCCAAATGCTGAGTAACAGCATACTTTGAAATAGGACAGATGCTCATTTGGTCTAAAAAATGTGACTACACAGGCTATAATTTGTGAAATAGGCCTGACAGACACAGTTTGTGTAGTACAGTGCTGGGAGAGACCAGTTAGAATGGTTTAAAGGAAAAGCCTCTCCAAAAAGTATTCTGTATATGAGCAGTTAATACTTTCTCCAGCACAAGATTACATAGAGAAAAATAGAAATGAATAAAAACATTGCAGAGATAGGATCATGTATATAACCTGTAGTTTAGATTCACTAGAAATGTTAGTATAATTTAACACATCTCTTTAGGCATAGCTTTCATGGAGGAAATGAGAACTGACTTCCTCTCACAGTCCAGGATATTTGGGAAGAAAAACGACATAACTGAAGACCACACAAGACAATGTCAGACTTGCAGTTGCACTTTGCTCTGCTCTATTTTGTATGCTGTCATCATTTAGTCATTCTTATACATTTCAATGAATTCTTTAAAGCTGGGGAATACCAAGAAATCTGTGTGAAATATTACTTTCTTGTTTGTTTGTTTTTAAAATCTCAATTTTTCTAAGACTGGCTTCCTTTTTCTTGAAAGCCCTTTGTTAAAATTCACGTACTTCTGTTTTTCTTCACTACCTCTGTCAACACTGTTGTTTTAACTTAAGAAGCGAGGATTGCCCAGGAAAACATGCGCACCAACTGGCGGTTTTTTTCTGATGTGAAACCTACATTTTGAAGATAATTTTCTTCAGATGTTCCTCTGATGAGCTGAACTCTTGCTCTCCAACATCTGAATTTTATTATTTGTGATAATGAGCACTGTTGAGCATGTGGGAAGATTTAGATCAAGTGAGACAGCAAGCCAAACCTGAACCTTGACCTTCTTCTCCAGCCTCCTTCATGTGCTACCTAGTTTTTATAAAGCAGCTCAGTTTTTAAATGATATTTTTTATTATTTCCCTTTTCAAAGATAATTAAAGAAAAATGAATTTATGTTGTTTCTGGTTTACGGCAAAGTACTTCACACATTTCTATTTATTGTATCTGGCCAGAATATTGTTACAGTAGCTGTTGTTCGTTCCATCACTGAGTATATGTAACTTGTACAATGAACAGTAGTGGGTCAAATAGTGGTGACTAATAAGACTAATAAGACTCATTCTATGTTGGAGCTAAAAAATCCTTTATCAGTACTTCAACCATTCTGCTTACGTGGCCTCACTGTTAAGATTATGCCTTTCATCTATGGGAACTAATCCCTTTCATATACAATTTTAGCAAGAAGCTTATAAAATGTGTATTAAAGCAGTATTGACTTGTCCAACAATAAAAAGTACAATTAGGCTTCCAACACAGAGCATTACTGATTTGCATAAAAACCTCTCTAACCCATTCCTTTTACTGCAGAATATAACCGAGAGGTTACATTCTGTACCATGCAACAGTAATTTACTGTAAAATCAGTAGATAGCTGTACCTGTGTAATAGTGTTCACTTTCTTTGTGAAAATCTTTTAAAAGTGAATTTACATGCCGAATGTATCAATAGGAAATAATATTAAAGATCATTACACTGAATGATCAAGTACAATGGGTTCCTTTGATAACAACCCATAAGGCAATAACTCAAGACTTACTTATTGAGAGTACCTATCCTGATGGAGTCACTGGTAGGGTCACACCATAGACTCAGTTTTATCATACTTCACAGTTGCAATAGCTCATTTTCATAATGTATTATTTAAGCAAGAAGCTTATAAGAACTACAGAAGAGTAATAATGACCATTCTATGCATAAAATGTATAAATAGTTAGGCTTCCAACACTAAGCATTTCCATCTAAGAAGATTACTAAATATCCCTTTTGCAAAATTTCTCATTTCCATAACCAAATAGGTGCTATTGTCTATTCACTATCCAAGTACTACACCTCTTTGTAGCACTACAGGAATTTCTTTTCTGTGTGTACTCTGGAATATATTAAATTAGATTTGCAAAATACATGCCAACTAGTAAATAATAGTAAGACATGATTCATGTAGGATTTAGACTCCCTAGAATTAGCTGAAAGAAAATCAGAACATACTACTTGTCATTAACTGCTTCTGCCTACACAGAGCACAGAAATTCCTCATGATTAGAGATGATTGGCCTTCTCTTCACTTGCTTAATAAAGAACAGTATTTCCTTACCCAGGTAACACAAGCTGACATTGCCTTAGGTCACTGCAGGGCATGTCATATCATGTAACACAACATAACCTCATGCTACCTGATCCAACAGACCTGTTGCCTGTTTGTAGAAAATATTACTTTTTTCAGAAGAGAGAAGGACATGGCACCATTGATAATAAAATGTTAGCTCTACTTTTAGTCCAAAAGCTTCTGTGTCCACAATTAACTTGGAATTTAAGTCCAAATCAGAAGAAATAAGAACATTTCCTTTTCAGTTATTCAGTGTTGTCTATACTGACAAGGAAATTCCTATTCAGAGAAACTGCCTGTAATCAGCAAGGGTTTAGATTAGAGAGAACCTAAATATGACCTGTGAAATGATGCCATCGCCCCTCCCCCCCAAAAAAAACACACCAACAAAGAAACACAACAACAAAAAAACCAACAGAAAAAAAAAAAGCAAACAAAAAACCCCTACGGAAGGGAAGGGAAGGGAAAGAAGGGAAGGGAAGGGAAGGGAAGGGAAGGGAAGGGAAGGGAAGGGAAGGGAAGGGAAGGGAAGGGAAGGGA
>WYDI02031275.1:0-16776 GCA_009867235.2 Psittacus erithacus | reverse complement strand
CACCTTCCACTAGAGCAGCTTGCTCCAAGCCCCTGTGTCCAACCTGGCCTTGAACACTGCCACGGATGGGGCATCATTTCAGGTGCCTGTGTGAGGCATACCTATCAGGAGTAACTTCTTGTGGCACTGTTGTGCCTCGTCTTTAATAAAAGAGCGTTTGGCTTAGTTGGAAGATGGATTAAATTCTAGGCAGAAGGATGTATTCAGAACTGTGGCAGCTTCACCGTTTATCTTCAGTTTATTATGGTGAAGCATACAAGCCCATGCACTGAACGCAACAGATACCAACAGCTTTCATGTAAACCGGTGCCTGTTTTTCTTAGCCAGAGATCCTTTGTTTTTACTGTGCTTCTTTCAGCCAGCCAAGCTGCTTGGCCCAAACATGCAAGGTCTTACAGAAAACACATTTCACATTCTTCTGCTGTAGCAGGGAGAATATTTGGAAAGAGCCCTTCCCTCAGTGCCTTTGCACTCAGGAAAGCTGCATCTTTGCCCGATTGCTTTTGTTCAGCAGAGTTAAGAGGTGAAAACACAGTATGACACAACACATTTTTGGAGGTCTCTGCAAAGAGCCGCTGCTACGCTTTGGCAAACATGAAAATCTATTGTCTTGATAGCAAGTCCAATTCCTTAGCAAATTACTGCTCTGGGGATGTAGGTCAGCTCAGTGCTACAGCGAATAGCAGCAATATTGGATTCTTTCACAGCTAGGATTGTCAACAGAAAGGTGAAGGGAATTGGAAGAAATTGGGGTGAACTTTATCTAATATAGAGATCTGCTGTGAAGCTGGAGAGAAGCCACCGAATGGCAGTGGTAAAACTGCTCTGCGGCTGACAGAGAGGGGCTCTGACACCCAGCACTGTCACATCATTCAAGAAAATCAAATGCTTTTTTACTTTAAGGTCACCAGATCAATACTATTTTTACAGTATGGATTAGAGAGCAGCATCCTTACTTCCAAGATACCCTTTTGACAGTTAATTTTCTACTTTTTGATACTTAGTTGTGCCTCAACCCAACAGTATATGGTTGCAGTGTGGTAAAGCGAGAGAGCATAATTTGGAGCTCATGAAAAAGATGAAGACTTAAAAGCACCTTCAACCACAACACAGCCTCATTGGAGACTTCACTTTCAGATTACATACAGCTTATAGCCCCTTCCCCATGTGTTACAGTGCTCCACACAACACAATGACACTCAGTGCACCACCTGCCTCCACCTTTGGGCACATCTGGGTACCACTGTCCAGCATCACACAGGGAAGCTCCAATCTTTTCCTTCCTCTGAGTCAGAACTAGACAAGACCTCAGGCTAGGAGGGTGATGGGTATGATTTAGCCTAAAGCAGAAATTATGACCATGAAGCATGTTTTGATTTAGATTATATACTTAGGCAAAAGGCAGACAGAATCTCTGCAACCACTGGTAGACTGCATGAGTCTGCTAGCAGAAATTAAGAGTTCAGCACCACACATCAGTGAGACACAAACTACTGTGTGTCATTTGTTCATGGCATTAACCCTCACACTAAATGACACTAACAGAAACATTCATTAGCTTTTAGGGCCGGTAAGATAACATCATTAGCTCGTGGTTGTAATGGAACTATTTGACCATGGCAGATCACATTAGCAAACATTGTGTATAGCATTATCCTGACCACACAGTGTTGACTCTAATTCAGAGCACAGGTAGCAGAAATCTTTCAATGTCAATAAATTGTTGACTGAAAATTTTGCATTTGCAAACAGTGGTGAATTTATTCTGATTTTCTGATTCATTCTGCCATGGTATTTTTTGTACTGCTAAAATAATCCATCCTCACTTCTCAAACCATTTTTGGTCTTTAAGCATTCCTGAGCTAGAACTAATCTGTTCTGGTTGTCTAGAACTACTTCCCTAAATTACTTATTTTAGTCTTTCCAAACACCAGACTGAATCCTTTTTAAACAGCACATTAACAGTTGGCAAAGGACCTAGAAATGTACTTCTGTTACAGAATATCTCACAGCATCAGTCATATTCACGTGTGAAATGTTCAGGATTCATGAAGTTTTCAGCATTAATTCTCAGTTTAGAAGCACAGGAGGTAGATAACATGTCTCTGTGGAGGAAGATGGTGAATGGAGGAAGATGGTGAATAGTTATCCTTAGTATTTGTAAATGTATTTGTGAATCCATCAGGAAGCTGGTTTGTGGGGCCCTACGTAAAGGTTGAAAGGACACTTAAAGCCAATTAGAAATGATTCTTTGGGCTTTTGATACCAGCTTCATTTGACCCACTCAACACGCATGCAGGGAAGAAACAATTCATTTTGGCCTTAAAATGAAGTCATCTACAGGCAGCATTTTTATGTGTCTCTAAAAAGTCCCCAGCTTACGTAGTCCATGCTGGCCGGTTCCATCTGCATCTGTAGCTATCAGTGGCCCTGACCAGGTGTGTTTGAAATCTGATATTGAATTGCTGCACATTTATAGAGAAATTTGGCTATTTTGGTCAAATAAAAACTTTCAGATAGTCCAAAATTTCCCCATAACTGATAAAATTTTTTTTTTTGTTAATTCTGCGTATCTCAACCTTCTTAACTAAATGTAGACATCTTTCCTGAAGAGGGAAACACATAACATAAAACTAATTAATTAGGTAACACACCCTCTCTATGAGGACACAAGATACTGTGCATCCTGTCCATTTCTGCATTTAATAGCAAGATTTCATATTGATATTTAAATGCATATTTCTTTGCAATGGAGAAGAGTAATTGTGTGGAACCTAACAGAAAACTCCATAAATGCTCTGTGGCCAGCAACGGACTTAACATCAAGCCCATTAGTGATTTCCTGGGTAAATGTGTGAGTAATATGAATAAATGATATGCATTTGTATTTACATGAACAATATATGGAAGACAATGGATTTGTTATATCAGACATTAAATGTGGCTTGTTGTTTGTATTTCAGCCATCCATTTTTACCTGGAATATAAAATGTTCTTTCACAAGATCTGTGGCTAAGAAAGTCCATTTCTCTTGAAGGTATAAATTAGACTTGGAAATTTATGTAAATGCAATTATCCTTTACCTTTGTTTCAGAATTAAGGAAACATAAAAACCCCACTGAGAGTGAAGACCATTTGTGAGTATGCTGAAAAAAAGATACCAAATTTTAGGTTGAATTCAATTAAAAATTTTAATGACTAAATGACATGGATAGTTTGAAAAAATGAATGAATAACATATACTGAAAATGAGATTATAAGCGTAATTGTAGGAAACTGACGCTAATTCTGTGTTGCAGCATCTTAAAGAAGGTTAAACTTCACCATCCCCATGCAGAGTGTAAGAAATTATCTCTGTACTAATGCTTTTCCACTCTTTTCCTGGGGTAAAAGAAGTTGCAATAAACTGACAAGCAAGCTGCTTTACATTCTCACAAGGAAAATGTGGTATAGCTGTCGTGAAGTGTGCTGACTGAAGGTGAGAGTCTCAGCTCATCAATCGGCTTCTCTTTGGAATGGGAAAAATGTAAATATCCACGCACAAAAATAGAATTTAAAAAAATAAAAACTCCTTTAAGCGCTGTATTTGTGGCACTAAATTTACATATTATGTCCTCTTCCATAAAAAAGCATCATCAAAAAGAACTTGTGCCAGTTTCGTATTAAAAGGCCTATAGAAATCTCTTAAAATTGCCTTCGTTGTTGGTAGCATAGGTCCTAGACTTCTGTCTTCAGGTCGTCTAGTGTTTGATGCAGGACTCTTTGTAATCAGAGCTTCTTGTTTCTCACTTAGAGGTCCTGCAGAAGAACAGAAGATTATCCTAGAGTTTCACTAAAAATGCCCATGCTAAAGACAGCAAATGATTAAATCAGGTTTGCCAGGGGAAGACAAATGGTAATTGTGTTAGCAGCGGTGATGTTTCAGAATACTTAATGCAGGCTTAGATTAGTGAAATAAATCATTGTTAGTAAATATGGAAATAATACGTTTCCTTCCATATTAATTAATCATTGCTACAACAAGCAGCATAAATCATTCCTGGAGGAAAAAAGAGTGTTTTCAGAAGACAGCTATGACATTGTGGAAGGTGGCCCTGCCCATGGAGGGGACTTGGAACTAGATGATCTTTAAGGTCTCTTCCAACCCAATCCATTCTGTGAGTGTAACCTTCCATCCATTTTGGATTTGCAATTATTTGCTAGTGTTACTTAATTTTATGATGCGAGTTGTCTAATATCTGATAGCAACTCCACGGGTTTCACTCATGCAAGCCCTCTTTTTTGTTTGTTTTGGAGGCTGTCAGTGGAATCAAAGTGGTCCATGGGTATAGCGATGCCCCTATTCCAGGAATAAATGTAAGCCCTTGACAATGTATTTCAGCAAGATAAAAACCCACAGACTTTTCCAGTGTAAACCATATTCAGGAAGGAGATGCCAAACTCTTCATCTGTTCAATCTGCTACGTTCAAACTTTCTCATCATCTAGACCAGTGTTTGGACCAGCCAGACTATTTTGCAGCCACATTCTCATCCTCTTGCTACTGTCAAATCAACATTGGGCAACATTTTGTCTGCCAGCGTTTCTCTGAGGATTAGCAACAGATGTCTCAATCAACACAGCAAAAACACAATTTCCCCCTTTTCCCAAGGCTAGAAACTCAACCTTTCAACATACTCAGATTTAGATCCTGGATTGGTGGATGCTGGCAACAGCAAGCACACTTCAATTTGTTTAAATTGCATGGGATTGCTCTTGCACCTATGTAAACCCATGACAAACAAGCCCTGACTGCCTTCAGAAGAAGGACTGGCTTCTGTATGGTAAGATTTATCAGATATATCCCTACATGCTGAATGGCTTTGATTTTTTTTTCCTCAACATAATCGTATCAACATCTTCCAACACCAGCTTTTTTATGGGAATTTGAGAGTTTTAATTTTGCTCGACTTCAGGCAAACAAGTTTAATGCGCTCTTCAAGTCAGATTCCCATGCTCCTGTTTTGTCTCCTAATAACGCAAAAATTACCTAGAAGGATAAATCAGCCAGGAGACACATACCCAGATCCAGAAACTGGAACACCATGTGCATGGTGTACTTCACATTTGATGCATGGTCTTCCAAGCGAAGAACAAGTATCTGATCTTTGTTAAAAACTGTCAGCCAGTCCAAAAGATACACGACATAGAGCCCAACCTGTAACCTTACCTGTAAGCACAAAAAAATCCAAAGCAAAGATTAATTCATCTTAGTACACTTGTAGCAGTAAGAAACCTAAGCTCAACTCTGCCTTTTGGGCGAAATTCTCACATACGTGCCTTCTACTGGTTAGAGATATCATTTTACTAAGGGCTTGGTCATGCACTTGCTGCAACAGGCACAGGTCTGCATAAAAGCACTGCACAGAAACAACCATATGAAGAAGGATGCTCAGCCATCTCACCTCCATGCTGCTCCGTGCTCGGGATGACCCAGCCTTCATTGTGAGTAGTACAAATACTCTGATTTGATGTCAGGAATTAGATCTGCATGTATTTGCTTGTATCCTTTCATTGCAATAATTAGATTTAGATCTAAGCTGAAGCAGCAGTGGCTGCTAGACAGTGTTAATGGCACATTGTCTGAGTACGCGATGAGAGCGCTAGACTATGTTAGATCAGGCATGTGAAAGGCAGCTTTTCAGCCTATCCTGACCTAATCTCTGTTATTCTTCCCCCCTCCTCAATTTTACATAACAAGCTGAAACATAAAAAGGGTAGTCTGCTATTCTTAAAAGTCCAGCCTCCAACTGTGCCTATAAATATTTCTCTAAATCCCTTCAGGCTCAGAAGAGAGAATCACGAATCCCAAGTCATAAGCGTCTTTCACAAAAAAGACTTAACATCTTTAAGTCGCATTACTGCAGAACAAATGAACTCAGATAACAA
Organism: Psittacus erithacus; assembly: GCA_009867235.2. Classification (NCBI taxonomy): domain Eukaryota; kingdom Metazoa; phylum Chordata; class Aves; order Psittaciformes; family Psittacidae; genus Psittacus; species Psittacus erithacus. The sequence goes on along the minus strand of WYDI02031275.1, from coordinate 10,849 downwards.
TAGTATCTTTCACTTCTTACACTGACTCGTGGCCTATATTGATACTTAAATTCCAGTAAAATAAGCCATATTTTGATTTACTGCTAATCATTATTATCATAATGTATGACTCCGATGCAAGTCTTTGGCTGCTTATAAAAATAAGCATCTATATTTAGCAGACTTCTTTGTATACATGCTACACAAGAATTTGAAACATCTTATTTAATTAAAACATCAGTCTAACATGTAATGATAGTGGCACATATACTAATAATAGCTCTCCAGCCCTCAGTCAATGCCTCATTTCATGGAATACTGGGGCAAACATGTCCTTAGCGATGGGTTTTGCTTTTCTTTCTCCTGGGAGATGGAGGTGAGAGAAAGGCAAGCATGAGCTACATGATACAGTCTGGGATTGCAGTGCTTTCCCACACAGGTTTAGAATCTTTTTTAAAGCTCTTCACCAGAAAGAGGAATTTTGAGCTATATGTCCCCATAATTTTAACCAATATGTCCCTATCATTTTCAGTTTTCTTGGAATCAGCAAGAACCTTGATTTTATTCCCTACGCAGTGTGTTGTACTGACTTCTTTTTCATCACTGTTCTTCTGAACCAGATCATCTTCTTCCATAAAGCTCCAATGCTTCCCCTCTATACGTCAAAGGCATCAGTAGAGTTTCCCAAGCCATTCTCCCTCCCATAATATCTACTCTTTCAGTTTCTTCACCCTGGCTTTGCATGCCTTTCTCTGGATAATATGCTTTTCACTGATTCTAAGTAAGGATAAGCTGCCAAACACCCCTTTCTTTACAGGTTAGCAGGTATCATCAGCAACAGTCTATGACACCTCTTTTGTTTCAGGAATATATCAACAAATAACAACATGAAAGTCTTCTGCATAGTCACAATTAGCAATCTAATGAGCTCACGAGGGAAAACAATCCGTACTTTTTCAATGTGTAGCAAACCATGCACATAACAAACAGACTTTAGCAACTTGAATGAAGCAGCCGCTAAAAAAGCCCATTGAGGAGCACAGTTAGCATTTGTGTTTTATTACAAACACCTGCTTGTGGCTCTTTGGGAAGAGGCATCCTCTGTTCATTTGCAGAATTATCTTCTTCAGAGGGCTGCCTAAGACAACAAATGAAGATTGGTTCTGCACCCTGAGGAGGAAGAGAGGAGGGAACTCTTTCCTTCTAGTTCCCTCTCTGCTTTTCTCTCCCTACAATGAAAGAAATGCATTTGTACAAGCAGATGGCTAGAAAATGCTGCGATATTGCCCAGCAGCAGCTCGTGTCTGTGGAGGTCCTTGAGCCTATCAATAAAGATGAGCAGCTCCAGTCTACCTGCCAAGGTAAGTAAGAGGAATGTCCTCTGCTGTGGGGCTCAAGCCTGTGCAATACACTCTTTTATGGCTATTTTATTGAGTAGAGGAGGGCAATAACTTCCCCCTGGAGACAAAGAGAGGAAGTATTTCCTCTAAGTCCTTTACAGCCTGAGCAAATAAAATGGGATTGAATGGCAAACTGGCCAGAAGTGATACTTCAAGTCAATCTCTTCCACATTATTCTCCTCCCTCAAGCAAAGTTTGAAGTCATTACTACACTGAAAATGTGAATTTTGGAATACTGAGCCTGTAATACTCATCCATTCTCCTGCCAACACTTTCTCTGTTTCCTTTTATCATTTTCTGATGTGCACAATTGAAAAAGAAAGTTTTTTCATCTAGTTATTGGTAGCCTTTTCTGGAGAAAGAATACATCATTTCTTCCGATTTTGAGGCAATTTCGCACCATAAAGATCCTTGCCAGAACTACTTTTTGGAGACATCTGCAAAAAAAGCTTACACATTAAACTGTAATCTTCACTAAATGTGCTCTCCATACGCTTGCACAATAGAAAGACTGTATTATTACTGTTGGCATTCATCAGGGAACAGACTGAGGAGACAGCTGAGCCAGTACATCAGCTTTTATATGTTTACATATATATTTATGCCATCCACTTTACAAATGAAAACGGAGAAAGTTTTATTTCCTGATGCTTATTTGCTCAGCATTTTGGTGTTTTAATAACCTTGACACAACGCACCATCCCACAAAGCAAGGAACCAAACGGTCTTGGAAATACGTACGGGCATGGCATTGTTGAGGGTGTTGTTGTAGACGCAGGCTCTCAGGGAATAATCCAGCATGCAATTTTCAAACAGCTGCAGGGATTCTGCCACTTTTTCATGAAAATCTTCCACAGATTTATTAGCACTTGCAAAGTACAGATAATCGGAGTACAATCTGTCAATGAGAGATGTGTAAATGACAGCCGGAATGAAAGCAGACTTATTTACATGAGAATGGCAACCAGTTAAGTGAATCAAGGGAAAGAGTACACGTGTGTAACATTGCCCCACTGGCAGTCTAGTCAGCTAGGGATACATTTTCTATTCAGTTTGATGGGGTTTGGCTCAGAGTAGCATTCATTTCAGGGAGCTGCTAAACATCATCTCTGCTCTCGAGGTCAGCATCACTTGAGAACCTGACCCTAGTACTTGTGCGAGCCAGTATTTTCTCCTTGAAAGCAAGTTGTACAAATGTATGTACTTTTATTTGGTGTTATCTACCAATAATGGAACAGTTTTCCACTGACATTGGGTGCCCCTCTATATCTGGTGCTCCACACTGCCATGGATAGAAACAGTCCCCATCTCAAAAGCTTAATGCTGATTTCAAAACCAACAGAGAATGGGATGGGTTATAAGGAGGGATTTTATATGATTACCAAGCTGGCCACCATCAAGAGTAGGAAAGAGTCCAGATTTCCTAGGTTTTTGCAGGAAGCTCTGCCTCCAACCCTATATTGACTTTCCATCAAAAACTTTCAATTTACAGCATTCCACCTCTCACTTTTTTCAAGCTGAAATACTCCAGCTAGGTGAATGGTTCATGTTTGTGCTGCTGTGTCTACTGCTGCACTCCCCAAGCAGTCCCACCTCTGCTTAGAGGACAGCAGGATGTGAGCGCATGCATATTTGGAGCTTGTAGGCAAGCAGAGCCTCTGCATCAGCTGCTGCTGTGAGCAAAAACCATCAGCAACAGGAATTTCTCTTAAGTTACAGCAAAGGACTATCCCTTTATTGCACGTTTTTAGCCCAAGTTTTACAGTTGCTTAGTATAACATTAAAAAGGTTATCTAAATTCAAGTCCCTCTGGAGGGTGCTGGTGGTGAAACAACCCAAAACCTACAGGCAAGTGAAATATCTACTTTAGCATTAATCCCTGAAACCTTGATTAAACTTTTCCAAGGTAAACGTGGTTCAAAGGGACAGAGGAAATGCCCTGACACAGCATAAATATTAGATCTGCTGAACATGATATTTCAACTTTCTTTCAAATTTAGGCTTAGAAACTGTGACCGCAACCAATAGTGCAAGTATTGTTTGATATATTATTGTTGCTATTGTTGTATGACCCAACAATACTATAGGAGTTCAGAAGCAATTCTGTAACACAAGAGGAGGAGTCATTTCTTCAAGTGTACTTGCAGCACAAATATTGTGCCTCCATAGCACCCACCTCTCACAAACCCTAGATATCTTTCAGCCTTTTCCAAAAAACACAGGTGTCTAAGGAAAAACCTAATAAAATCCATTTATTTTGGTCTTATTTTATTGCTGCAGTAACCTTTTGTACAGCACTTTATTTTTTAACTTCCACAGGTACTTAAAAATTCATCATTTAATTTGGAAAGTTTAGGCCCTAATCCAGCAAAGCACTTAAGCAAGGGAATAGCCCCTCTACACTCATTATTTATGTTAGTGTTTTGCAAGAACATGATTTTAATTCCCATATGAAACAAACAGAGGCTCTCTGTTCATTTTAAAAGGAAGAAAAGGGTTGCGTTTGTTGCAGGATGTTTCCCATTCAATTTTTACCTATGTTTTAAAAGAAAACTCATAGCAAACTATAGAAGATGAGGCAGAGACACCCAATACTATGTATAGGAGTGACCAACTAGGAAAAAGCCTCTTTTTGCCCAGTTCTTCCCAGTATGGCAAATACAGTTCAGACAGATTTCTTTAAATGAAAACACCCCACCTCAGAGCAGAGGAAGGTACCAGGTTTGGACCAGGCTGGTTGAGCAGCCTATTTCAAAGCGATGCCCACCAGTCCTTGAGGACCACAACCATGGTGCCATGTGTATCTTCTCTGCAGAGGCAGACCTGGGGTCCCTCATGCTGTACCTACCAAAGAGCCATCCCATCAGTACAGATTATGAGGGACAGAAGCTAAGGGATAAAGCCAGCTGACTTCAACTAAATCAGGCACACAACAGCATCTCCTGCTTGCAGAGACGTGTGTACATGAACAAGATTTGAGCTTGCTTAGCTTGTGCCAGGGATGACAGGACCGACTGCTCCCGGTAGACAAGATGAAAAGCTTCTTGCTGAGGGAAATCAGCCAGCAGACATCACGTGCAGCAGGAGCCTGGCTGCAATTTCATTTGAAACGTTTAATATGACTGCTTAGTATTGCTACTCATCCATTAAAATAAATGCATCATTTTAAAGACTGGCTGACATCTGATGGAAAACTATAGTCTTGAAGACAAGCTTTATCTCTACAGGGCAGTTGAGATTTTCTATGTTTCTTTCCATCTGTTTTTAATTCTGGGGACATCTGCCTGGAAATAAAACCTTTGCTGATTAGGATTTCAGCTGTTCCAGCTACTTGAAGTCTTAAACCTCAATCGCCATCAATTACAATGAAATAATGATGACACTGACACCCACCATCACAAATCTTGATGTCCTCCAAATATTCCCCATTGGGGGATAGACCAGACCCTGTGCAGGTTAGATCAGACCCTGTCCCAGACCCTCCTGATTCTCTCCTGGCTACAGCATTATTGATGGAGTTGCCTGGACTTCCCCTTCTGCCGAAGCTGCTTTCACTCCTACAGCTCAGATGAGCTATCAACAGCAAAGGCATAGGGAATCATAAACAAAAAGCCACCAATTTATCATCAATAGAGCAAGAGACATGAAGCTGACTTTTTATCTCACCCTTATTAAAACTGGCAAAGAACTACACCCATATTACAAAGGATGGGTAAAGCAATCAGGGAATTTATTGGTAATTTACATGAGGAAGCCACTTCAGCCAGCTCTCTAGCATAAAATTGCCATCTGTTAAATCCTGAGGTCAGGAGATGCCATTAGAAGTTGAGAGCTCTATTTCCTGACATAGGAGATGGGAAGGACTCTCACAGCTCTGCCGCTCCTCAGTAGCTGTGTCCTACCATCAGGGAAGCTCTCCAAGGAGCATCCTTCTCTTCCCACTGCCACTCTGGGCAGCTGCTGCCTGCATGAGCATCCCAATCCTGCTCTTCTCCCAGTGCTTGAGCTCACACCACAGCCTGGTCCCATCATCACCTGCAACCCCTTCTCCTTCTTGGCCATTTCTGGGGTTTTGCCCCTGAGCACTGACCTAAGTATCCTGGATATCCCTATGGAGCTACAGAGAGAAAGAATTCACACCCCCTTGGTCTGATACTTTTGGACTCTTGCCTTCATGCCCTCCACCTTCCCTGCTGCCCTCATCGTTGTCATCTTCTTTCAGACAACGCAGTGGGAAGAAATGCCTCAGAAATATGGAGGAAAACTAGAAGAAAAAGTGAAATCCAAGTGGAAAAAAGGGCATTTGTGGCTAACCCAACGAAGAACCATTTGAGAACAGCCTGCACCTTTGCAAAAACAGAGCCTTTTCGTGGCAAACAAAGTCAGGGAGACCAAGAATGAACTCCGGTTGGCTGAACAAGCTAAAATTGCCCAGTAAAGCTTTATGTGACTGTTGCATCAAGCATTTTTAAGATTAAAAGAAGTCTGTATCATTTGCTGGCTCTGGAGCTATCTGCAATCTTTGAATCAATTTGAACAGTATACCCCTTGGAGATATAAACCTTATTATTTAACATGAACTGAAGCACGTATAGGACCACACACGCAGGGACCTATAAATGCAAGTGCCATGCTCAGTCAAGTGAGTCCTGCTGAGAACCAGGGTATATTAGCTCAGGTGATGGAGTTACATTGCATTTGGCAAGGTATATATTCATTTCTTTTCAGGTGTTCACGTGTGGCACTCACTGTAGCTTTTACACTCACATGTCCCTCTTTAAAACACTATCACAACGCCAAAATACACAGAATAAAACCCCTTGGCAGCTCTTAGCACAAACCATGTAACTCTGTCAAATACCACGTGAACATTTATTGCATCTAAGAGAGTGAAAGCAAATAAAATCATTATAGTAAGAAATTGTTCTTGCGTACTTAAGCAACGTGTTCCTTGCTCACCTTTCAACAGGGTCTCTCAGCATGATGATAAGTTTGGCATTCGGTTGGAAGGCATGGATAAAATCCTGGATTAAGAAGGGAGGTTCTCCTTCAGTACTGTTGTCATAAAAGAAAATCCAAGCGTTGTTATCCCACATCGTTGAGGCGCTGGCCTCCCCTGGAAATTAAAAGCATCTCTGCTAGTAACTCATTTCATTCCTTGTACTAGAGTGGGAATGGCTGAATTTTGAAGTGGTGCAGATTGACTAAAATTGACTCGATTAATTTCAACATACCTTAGTTCTTGCAAGTTGATCTAGCTAATGCTCCCCCCAGGGCCAAAGCAACCACTCAGCCTCCTACCTTTGTGAACGTAGCGATGGGTAAGGCAGGTTTCATGTAATTCCCCATGAAATATTACTGTCCACTAACCACACTGCTTCCTTTTAGTGGTTAACGCATGGAAATGTATTTGCTCTGGGCTGGAATGGACTGCTCAGGGTTTTGGCACGTCCTCCAGTGAGAAGCTGCTGAAGACCTGCCAAGCTCTCTGTAGCACCCAAAGGGTTGGTTTTAATGCTCCTGGTCTCGAGAAGTAACTGCTAACAAATAGTACAATTTGACACAAACTAAAGAAAGAAGCAGAAACCACCACACTGGTGGATCAATAATGTTTAGAACATAAACAGGAGAGCTGGTGAGCACATGGGAAATATTAAATATAATGCACTAAGCAGCTGAATTGAGTCATTGTGGTTTGAAATATCCCTTCTTGAGAATATTCCATTATCAGAGCTTTTTTATAGAATCACAATTATTCATGTAGGTGAAGTCAAATATAACTATTCCCCAACCATTAGACAAAAGGTCTATAGAATAAAGAACACATTGGTTAAATGCCAGATTCTGACATCCTTGGTTTCTGAAGAAGCTCACTTTGAATGTAATGCTACAGGGAGAAACACAGGCAGTAACGCCTGTGCCAGATCAAGACTTCAGCTGCTAAATAAGTGAAAGGATGTTTTGACTTGTGTAATCTTCCCTGCCTTTTTAAGTAATACTGGCATTTATGTGGCATGCTACCACTTAATAAAACATATAAAGAAGCCTTTTTGGAAACTTCAACTCTTTGACATTCTAAAGAGAGCTAATTCTTGTTAATGAGGTTTTTCAAATCAAAAGGAATAAGATGAAACAACATGATTTCACAGACTTGCACATGACCTTGGACATGATGTCCCCCCTCCTTTTATTTGTTTCTTTTTTGGGAAAGTCCCATAAAGATTTTAAAAGATGGCCAAAACACAGCATGAAAAATATACTGGCTCCAAACTTCAGCTTAACATAATGCGGTTCATTAATGAAGCCTGGAAGTTGTTAGAAAACACGTCAGTCTTCTGCCATGTTCATTTTGCCCCTTTTCAGAAGGAGGAAATCAGGTCCATTGGCTAAAGCTGGGTGTCCACAGCTTTTCCATTCTCAATTAATTAGCCAAAGTACTGCCTAATCATCAGCGGGGTTTGACTTGTCAATTAAAACTCATTAGTCCAGCTCCCACACTGGGTGCAGCAGAAGCACAAAAGACTAAATATAGGACAAGAGCTGAAATAGCCATACCACAAAAACATCGTGCAGCTATTTCTGCGCTATCAGGAGAAGGAATCATGCAAACTGGTATGGGCACTTGTGTGCATGGACTTACAGAATAGTGTGCTCCAGGGATGAGAGTGACCTTGGAAAGTCACTGCTGTATCTCTGTGACTGGAATGACTTAAGTGCCCCCTCAAAAATGTTTACCTAAATCATGCCAAAGAGTGAAGCATACAACCTTCTCAGGCCACTTATTCCACTCTAGAATAGATTGTCTGATTTTTCTTCCTGCTCCTCTGCTCTGTAATCTCTGATCATATCTGCTGTTCTATTGGATTTATTCCAATTAGCTCATATATAGTGACCAAATCTAAGAACATCTGCTTACACATGTGCTATCTGAACTAAGCAGAATGAGTGCATTTACACATAAATGGGCAGATTCTCTGATCACAGCTCAGACCACTCCACAACTAATACAGCTGCCACCGCCAAAGCTCTGTAGGCAGTGCACATGGAAGGGAAGATCATGGAAGGGAAGAACCCAGTCATCCTAAAGCATTAACAGGGACTCAAGGTGCTGCTTTAACACAGTCGGTCCAGGATAGCTGGGATTCAAGAGGACAAATCTTCCCAAAACAAGAATTAAGGGGAGGGAATAATGATAATTAGAAAAACAAACAGCATTCTGGTCTCTGCTGGCTCTTATAATTTTAATTTCCTGAAGCAGCCAAAAATACTCCTAACAGTACTCATTTCTGCTTTGTAATGCAGATTTAATATCTGCAAAAACAACAAACCATAATAAACATGAGATAAATTAATCACTGGAGCAATTATGTCAAATTACTGCAGTATTTTCTCTTATGGACTTAATGAACATATGAATTAGTAAATTGCCTAAAGACTGGATGTATAACCTCTTTATTCAGTCACTAATAGATTAACATCATATTGTGTTTTCACAAGACATTCCTCTGAATTTATCATATTAATGATCACAAATAAATAAGTCCTGCTCAGAATGCCTCCGGCTAGATCAGTGCTGTCCTCTTTGGTGCATCCCTAAGCAAATGCTGGGCTTTTGCAGGGGGAAATGCAATTATTACCCACTAAGTATACTATTGAAAGAAGCTGAACTTCATGTAACATGATGAACTACTCAAAGGTTTATAGTTTAATAATTTGTTTTTCTTTCTAGTCATCTGAAATAAGAAGATGGAGGATTCTAAGCAAACCTGATATACAAGCATATTCATTTTAGATCAGCTCTCTGTGTTTTACCGAGGTCATAAAAGACTGACTTAATGAGTATAATCATTCAGGACTTTTCCTGTAAACTTAATAAGAAAAGCGAACAGAACCTTAATGAAACAAGAAATGAGACTACAGGAAGACGAAACACAAAGCAAACGCTAGAAAAAGCCGTAACAGGAGGTAAATAATCAAAGATGTACATGGCCAATTAGGTTAGTGAATTTAATTAGTATAAACACTTCAGCTATGAAAGGACAGGAGATATTATTGTGAGGAGGAGGGAAATCTGCAGATGTCCTTGATGGCAACAGTCTGAAGACCCCGTCTTGTGAATTTTTCTCAATGTTGAATATTAATAAAGTGAATGATAGACTTAAATGGAGGCTGAGGAAGCACTGAAAGAATGGGATTCCAGCCAAGTCTCTGGTTTAAACAAGGTAAGACAGAGTCACCTTTTCAACGTGCCAACAATAGGTTAAACTTTTTTGGTTAGAATAAGACAAAACCGTTCTGAGGGCAAGCAGCAAAAAGCCATGTCTCTGTTTCCTGCTGAGTAATGCCTTCAGGTCTATTTGAAAAGTCTCTTTTCAACAGGGAACTGTCTCTTGCACAACTCCTGTTTTCACGGCATGTGTCTGGTTTCCCTGGGAAGCTCTGTGGTGACAGGGCAGGACTGGTGAAACTCTTCCCTTCAGCTTTCTGGTGTTAGCAGACAGCAAAAGCAGAATTTAAACTCCTGCTGGTTTTCCCCATGGGTACTGTGAACTGATGGTACATTGACAGCAGCGGATGAGCACAGTGCACTGACCCCTGTGTGCCATAGAAAGCAATCCAGGCAGTCCTCCCTAGAGCCTAGTCCTAACCATGAACTTCCATAAGGTACAATACAACAGCATTTCTAAACCACTTTTAATGCTAATCAGGTAATTTAATAAGAACTGAAACTATAAGATTATCTTAAAATAGTGTCTTGTGCTTCTAGGTTCCACATCTGGAAAGAAATACCATGCAAGACAGCTCCAGCTTGACTCTGTGTATTCCTGCTCTTGAAACTTGCATTATCTTTGCTGTTAACAAAGCAACTCACGGTTTAAATCATTTCTATTTTAGTCCACCACAGGCTACACAGACTGATGACTCAAAAAATAGGGTTCCTTCTTCCCATGTCTATCTTATGTAGGAGCTCGAAAGAAACTGCTTGGAGCTATAGCTATCTCCATTCAGCTACAGGGTTTCTACAGCAACCAATGTATGTCATAAAATCACAATTAGTGTGTTATACCAGACACATTGCTACAGCATTTGAACCTGATGCTACAACCCCATGACTACAGGCAAACCCCTGTAATGAAAACAAAATGAAAACAACGTTTGCAGGAGTCACCAAGATCATTCTCACTCCTTTTTTGTTTGGTTGGGTTGTTTGTTTTCTTTTTTAGGATGTAATTAAATGATGATGTTCATCAGACATTCATTGCTTACTCAGGCATCTTCTAAGGATGCTCACAGTTTTAACAAAGGAAATAACAACCCTTAAGGAAAAGGCAAAAATCATAGAATGGCTTGTGTTGGAAGGGAGCTTAAAGCTCATCCAGCTCCAACCTCCTGCCTGGGCAGGGACACCTTCCACTAGAGCAGCTTGCTCCAAGCCCCTGTGTCCAACCTGGCCTTGAACACTGCCAGGG
>WYDI02031274.1:0-62621 GCA_009867235.2 Psittacus erithacus | reverse complement strand
ACAGCCCCCAACCCCCTGCCCCCATCCAGTCTCTCCATGCAACATCTGTTCCTCCCTGCTGCTGCAGGGGCTCAGCTTCAACACAGATGTGGGTTCCTCCCCAGATTGCCCCTCCCAGCTCAGGACCAGCGTGGGGGCTCACCAGCAAGCGTGGACAGAGCAGTGAGCTCAAAGGCTTTGGCTCTGTAGATGAGGATGGGGCCGGCCAGCAGGGCTGGCTGCTTGAAGGTGGCCCCATTGAGCTTCCGCAGCACCGGCATGCTGCCCTGCACCGTCCCTGCTACCTGGTGTGGGGTGCCCTGCAGGGACACCTGCAGTAATCCAGCACTGCTGTCAGGCTCGGGGGCCACGTCGCTGTGTGTGGTCATGACCTGCTGAAGACACGTGGCTGCTCAGTGCCCAGCTCCTGGGCACGGTAGGGTGCAGGAGACATCCCAAGGGATGCACCTCAGCCTGAGAGCCTCATTAGCAGCCCCAAGGGGCAACCCCAGGTTCATGCCACTTGGAAGGAAAGGGTTTGGGTGTGCCAGGGTGATGTGTGGAGCTCAGGGTGTCTACGCACCTTCAGCCCAGCCTCCTGGGCCAGCAGCAGGGCATTCACCAGGGTCACCTCCTTCTGCACCCCTCCAGCCAGCATGCCCACAGTCACGGCAGGCATCAGGTAGCTCCCAGCCTCCCACAGAGGTGTTCCTGGGGCACAGGGAGGAAGCAGGATGTGAATGAGAGCAGCAGAGAGGTCAGCCCCACGCTGGAGCAGCGAGCCTGGAGCTGGTCCTGCCACCCACCCATCCCTACTCCCATCCATGCACCCATTCATCCATGCGCCCATCGATACCACTATGTTCCCATCCTCCCACCGCACTCCCATCTCCTCATGAACCACCCTCCTGTTCATCCCTTCTCCTGGGCACTCTCCCATCCTTCTTCCCATTCACGCAGCCCAATGGGTCCCTGCACACTCTGCTGCACTGCCTGTCCATCAGTGTCCCTGCACTCACATGGGGTGCAGCCTCACCTAGGGTGCAGACCTGCACGCTGCCCTGTGCTTGCTTGCCCACTGTGCGCAGCACTGTGCCCAGGGCCCTGGCCAGGGCAATCCAGGGCTTGGTCTGAGGTGCAAAAGCCTTGCTGAGAGCCTGGCCGTTGACCTGCAAGGAAAAGCAGGGAGAGCCATGAGAACCCACCAGTGAGTGCATCAGGTTGCTTCCAGTGCATCCATGTTTTACAGATGGGGAAACTGAGGCACGGAGGTCAGGTGCCTGGCCGGGGACTCACTATGCCAGCCAGCCCCTTCCCTGTGGCCATGTCCACAATCTGCATGGCGATCTCCTTGCCGCAGCGGCTCTGCGCCTCCCGCGTGCTGGCCCCCAGGTGCGGGCAGCAGATGACATTGGGATGGTTCACCAGGTCACGATCCTTCGGAGGCTCCTGCCAACACAGTCCCATCGCACCATGAGCTCCCAGCACCCACCTGGGATCTGGCGGGAGGCACTCAGCTCTCCTCCCTTGACAGGAGGGAAGCTGTGCCTGCAGGGTTTGCTGAGCTGCCCTAGCCTGGCATGGGCACAGTTAAGGTGATGCTGAGACAAAGCCAAACTCGGGGGGTCCTCCCAGCGCTGCTCACCTGTGTGAAGACATCGAGGGCGGCCCCACCGCACTGCCCTGACCGCAGCGCCCGCAGCAGCGCACCCTCATCCACAATTCCACCGCGGGCGCAGTTCACCACCTGCACACCGCGGCGGCACTTGGCAAAGGTGCTGTCGTTCAGGAGCCCTGCAAAGGGAGCGCTGTGAGCAGGGGTCCTGCCGGCTTTCCAACCCCCCTGTGCTGGCAGCTGCCCAGTACCTGTGGTGGAGGGCAGCAGTGGCGTGTGCACCGTGATAAAGTCGCAGCGGGGCCAGATCTGCTCCAGTGGCAGTTGTTCCACGCCGAAGGTGGCCGAGGTTTCAGGGGTGATGATGGGGTCATAGCCTATGGTCTGAGGCAGAGTGGCTGCTTGTTCCTGCAGCCTAGTACAGTGAGAGGCCATGCCCTCCATTGCTCCTCCCTGCCTCAGCTCCTTACCTTCATGCCAAAGGCCTGCATGCGGGTGGCCACCTCCCTGCCGATGCGCCCGAGCCCCAGCACGCCCAGCGTCTTCCCGTTCAGCTCCATGCCCATGTACTGAGGTGCAAAGTAGAGAGTGAGGGAGCACAACCCACACAGGCACCCCCCACCCAGTTCTGACTGGGCTGCTGTGCCTGCCTCCTACCTTCTTACGGTCCCACTTGCCCTCCTTCATGGAGGCAGCTGCCTGCGGGATCTGCCTAAAAGGGAGGCTGCAGTCAGTGCAGGGGCAGGCGCTGTGGGGCCTGGGTATGTACCCCCCTCCTGTCCTGCACTCACCTGGCCAACGACAAGATCATCCCGCAGGTGAGCTCGGCGGCACTGAGGCTATTCCCAGTGGGTGTGCTGGGGATGGAGAGCAGCGTCACTGGTGTGTCACCCCTGGGTTGATGGCTCTGTCCACCCCATGAGAATGGAGATCCCCAAGGTGGTGCCAAGAGGTGCCATAGGTGGGGAGGTCACCCTGATGAAGCCTCCCCTTTTCCCCAAGAGCACAGTCAAAGGTGTCCCAGTGCTCCTGCTCTTACTTCATGACCAGGACCCCCTTCCTGGTGGCCGCCTCCACATCGACATTGTCCACGCCGGTACCTGCTCTGCCCACCACCTGCAGCCTCTCCGCCGCTTCCAGCACGTCAGCCGTGACTTTGGTGGCCGAGCGGACGACGAGCCCATCGCAGTCCTGGGGAGACAGACACGCCGGGTGGCACCAGCACCAGGGCTGGCGGCAGAGGGTGGTCGCTGGTTGGAGACAGCCTCTGCAGGGGGCTGCGATCCGCCGCGCGAAACCAGCAGGGCTCTTGCATCAGACGGGAGGCGGAGATCAGCCCCGCCGACCGAGGGGAGACTGCTGCCACCCGGGGCAGCCGGGCCCCCCTCATCACTCATCCCCCGTGGGTGCAGCCCGGCCGCGCTCACCCGGATCTCCCGCAGCAGCTCCTCCTTGCTCAGACCAGGCTTCTCCTGCACCTGGAGGCCGCCGGCCTGCAGGATCTCCCGGCAGCAGGGGTCCAGGCTGTCGCTGATCAGCACCTTCTGCAACTTTCCCAGCGCCATGATGGGGACCGGGACGGGCCGCGGTGGTTGGGGACAGGCCGGGATGGGGAGGGCAGGGGGCGCCGACTCTCTCCGCACGCCGCCGGGAGGCTGCTGTTGTCCGTCCGACGCGCTAAAAGGGCTGCGAGAGGGGCACGTTTTTCGGGCTCATTGGGTCCCGTCTCTATGATCCCACCTCTTTCCTTTCCCCTCCCCGCCCCAGCCCGCCCGGGGCTCCCCCACCCCCCGGAGGGAGGGGGGGGGCGAGAGGGGCAGGACTGTGCCGGGCCCCTCAGAGCGAGGGGAGGGGGTGTCTCCGTAGGACCCCGCTGCTCCCGGGCCGGGGAGCCACGGAGGAGAGGGGGGAGGAGGGGGGGGGAGGGCAGGAGGCAGCCTGTCCGCACCATGGCCCTACCTCAGTTTCCCTGCCATGCACATCACAGCACTGCAAAGCAGGAGGGGAACGGTGGTGGCAGCCTCTGCGGGTGGCTCCCCCAGAGCTAGGGGTTTCACTGGCAGGGAAGCAGCCTGATCCAATCTCATGGTGAGCTCGGCCATGTCCCCCCAGCTCCCCCAGTAATAGGGGCTCCCAGGACCCTGCATCACATGGCTGAGGCAGTGCCATGGGCTCTATCCGCTCCCAACATTGTGCCTACTGTTGAGCAATGCCCCCAATAATGGTCACGGGGCAAGGGGTCAGCTCTGGCCACTGGCTCCCAGTGACGTGGGGTGCATGGGAGCCACCCAGCAAACGCCTTCCATGGGGCAAGACCCACGTGGCTGCATCCAGTGACCTTGTGGGGGAAAGTGCTGGCCTTCTAGGTGGGACAGCATGGGGACCTCATGGGAATGGGCGCAGCCCAGCATGGTGCATGACAAGGGATGGAGGGCATCCCCTTGCTCATGGGACCAAACCCTCACTAGAGGGATGGACCAGACAGACCCCAGGTCCTGCTCATGGCAGGGCTAGTATCTGGCCTGTTCTTGCCCACTGCTTTCCATGTTCTGGGGGTGGGCAGCAGGCACACTGTGTTCCCAACCAGGATCCAGATGGGACTGAGCTCTTCCCCAGTCTGTGCTTGCCCCAAGCAGCAGGACTGGATGAAAGTGCCCTGTGTGAGACCTGGGGTGGCTTCAGAGGCTGTTAACCCAACCAAGAGGTGGCTGGGATGGCTACCCTGGCTACAGGCAGTGTGGCCAAGGTGGGAGAGCCCAGCATTACATACACCCTGGCAATGCACTGGCACTGCCTATACCTCAGCGCTACGCACACTGCAGCCGCAGCCAGGGAACAACCGTGACGCCAGAGCGGGGAAAGTCCAGGGCAGCCGACACAAGGGTGAGAGACACAGTCAAGGGCAGCAGCTGGTGAAATCTGCAGCGGGGTCCCAAGACGGCACCTCGGCGGGGTTGTGCGACACGGGGACCGGGACAGTGATCCCCCTCCACAGCTTCACGGGTGGCGTGGGCTGGGGCACGCACACTGCTGGATGTGCTGTGGCTGGGACATGGTCTTGCAGCATAGCTCTGCCGCTGGTCCTGCCCTCTGTTTACCCATTAAGACCTTGCTTGGGGCGCCTGCCGACCCTGCACCTCGGCGCCCTGCTCCCCGTGCCGGCACCACCTAGATTTACCCAAGGCCTCCATCCGCCCGTGTCCGTGTCCCACGCGCGCCCAAACCAGCGCCGCCGCGGGGCCGTGCTTGCCGGCTTTTCCCGGCCGGCTGCTGCCCTCTCCTGGGGAGCTGCGGCGGCGGCAGAGCCCCACGGCGCCCCGGCCTTCACTGCGGGCCTGCGGGGACACGGCGAGTGCTGGCGGCGTGGTGGCGCCGGCAGGCATATGCCCCCACTCCTGGCCCTCCATTGGAGACAGCCGGAAAGCCTTGGGTCTGATGTCTCAAGGAAATGGTTTAATTGGGATGGGGAGTGGCAAAGGAGAGACAAAGATAGGGAAAACTGAGGGTGTTAGATTGGGATGGTGGGTGTCCAAGGGAGGATTAGGGTGATGGTGATGTCAAGGGAGATCGATGTTCCAGTGGAGGACTGGGAAATGATGGAACATTAGGGAGAAAACGACGGTGTTGTGAGGCTAAAAGGGTACCCTGGGAGGCTTATGGGGCTCTGGGGGTGAAGAAAGGGATTGGGGGTGTCAGGCTTAGATGGAGGCATTCAATTGGGCTGCAGGGGACCCCAAAGCTGGCAGGACAAGTGAAATGTGTGCCCAGGGGACATGGGCTATGTGGCAGATAAGCCACGACCACGATGGAGGGGGGGAGCTTCGGGGGGGCTACAGGCACACGGCACCCCTCTGCTGGCCCCATTACCACCAGGGTTCTGGAATGGGGTCTGTTTACTGGGATGTGTGGGGGCCATGGGGATCAGCTGGCTGTGGGTGCAGGATGGAGGAGAGTGCGGTCAGGTAATGGGGGAGCAGCGGGGGGAGAGTGGATGGGGCTGGGGGACAGAGCAGTGGCAGCACTGAGACTGGAGGGGTATCAAGAAGGGAAAGGAATTAGGAGGGGTCAAACGGGACTTGAGTTAATGGGATTGGGATGGGGAGTGTCAAATGAGAGGCAAAGATGCAAAAAAATGGGGGTGTAAGGTTGGGATGGTGTGTGTTCAAGGGGGAGTTAGGGTGATGGTGGTGTCAAGGAAGATCAAGGGTTGTGGGGATGTCCCAGTGGAGGACTAGGAGGTGATGGAACATTAGAGAGAAAGTGAGGGTGTTGTGGGGCTGGAAGAGTAGCCGGTGGGGCTAATGCGGCTCTGGGGGTGAATAAGGGGATTGGAGGTGTCAGGCTAGCATGAAGGCATCCAAAGAAGACCAGGCTGGTAGGGAATGACAAGAAGGGCTGGGTAACTGTTACAGGGGATAACTGTGGCATCAGGATGAATGGTTGGGGATGCCATGGGGAACTTGGTTAATTAGGAGTCTGATGGGTGACTGGGAGGTTGAAAGAAGAATTGGGGAGGAGGGTGGAAACAGGGAGGGATCAGGGATGGTTCCTGGATGACTGAAGGGTAGGGAAGGATTTGGGATTAGCCCAGAGGGACTGGGGGGAGTGCAGGGTTGCGGCAGGGGGGTGGCTGTGTCAGCTGGCCAGGGAGTGGGAGAAAGGAGAGGGCTGAAGGAGGGAGCGGGAAGGGGATAGAGGGATGGGGGAAGAGAGAATGAACGGTCGGAGGGAGGGATGAAGCGAGGGAAGGGCGGAGGGAGGGATGCAGGGATGGATGAAGGATGGAGGCAGAGAGGAGGAGGGGACGCAGCGGCGGGCGGAGCCGGCCGGTGCCGCAGAGCCGCCTCCCCGGCGCACGGTGGGGCGGCCCAACAGCGCCTGCGGAGGTCCACCGGCTCAGCCCGGTGCCGCCCGGTGCTCGGCCCTGCGCTGCCCGGCCCGGTGCGTCGGCGCCCGGCGGGGCAGGATGCGAGCTCCGCGGCGGAGGTGAGGAGCAAGTCCGTGAGTGCGTGTCATCCGTGGATGCTTGTGTCCGTGAGTGATGCGGGTCGGTCGGGATGTCCGTGTGTCGGGACACCCGTGGGGGCTGCGTGTGTCCACGCTTGGCTGCGGCGATTCCTCAGCAGGTCGAGGTCCAGTTACCAACTGGCATCGGTGTGGCCAGGATGCGGCCGAGATGCGGGTGTGCTCCCTCGGGGCTGTGTGGGGCCGGACACTGCCCATCCCAAGCCCCAACCCCCTTAGGCCGTGGGTGTCCTCCGCCTGCTGCTGGGGTCCCGCGTATTGGGACTGTGGGACACTCCGCTCCCACCCAGGTTGTCGGCTGGCCGTGCCCCGCGCTGGGGAGGGAAAGGATCTGGGATCCCTCGTTCAGCGCCCTGGATACATGGGTATTCGCTGCCCTGTGCTGTGAGGACCTGGGGTGCCAGGGCAGTGTGTGCTGTGCCGAGCTGGAGCTGTAAGGTCCTGTAGCGCCGGGCCGGCACCGGCGCCACCACTGGGCTCTCCGCAGGGCGCCAGACAGGTCGGGTTTGATGAAAGGTGCTGGACCAAGAGAAGCCCTGAGAAAAGGGCTGTGATTCGAGGTGCCGGCACAAGGAGCTTGGTTTGCCCCATCTCCCAGCCCTGCTTGCATCCTCCCTGCTCTTCCTCTGGCTCTGCCCATCCCAAATTCCACCCCGAGCTGACAGCCAGACCGTTTGTCCCGGCACCTGGCCAGGGCTGCTGGGTCCCAGAGCCACGCTGGCTGCCACGCGTGCGGTGCAGTGCCGGGAGCCGTCTTCGCCAGGAGTGTGGGTAATGCCGGCCTCCCCCCGTCCTGCCGTGCTCAATAGGGACCTTGTTGACGTGCCCCGTGTGCAGGAAGTCATTGGGCGGCCGTGCTGTGTGCTGTGTGCCGTGCGCCGTGCACAGACGTCAGGCTCAGAGGCAGCCGTCACGATCTTGATCAGCTGCCTCCTGCTCCACCTCCCCTCTGGGGGACCCAGCCCCTGCTTGAAACATTTTTGCCACCGAGTCAGCAGGAAGCTGGGATGTGCCATGCTCGGCAGCTCAGCCCCGGCACAGAGCCGCCACGCTCGCATTGGCCTTGCCTAGCCCTCATCACAGTCCCTCTGCCAGCCTGGAGACAGCTGCGGACACCTGGAGTGGCTGTGGCTGAGCACAGAGTTGAGGGCTGACGTCCATCCTTCCATCCATCCCTCTGTCCATCTGTCTGTGGGAGGTGAACCAGCAGCAGCAGGAGGTGAGTTGCTGTTGGTGCGCTGAGCGGTACCAGGTGCTTTGTGAATGCTCTGTCATGCGGCAGCAGCCAACCCCACGCTGCACCGTTGCATTCTCCCATCTTCTCTGTGGCACCCTGGGGTGCTAGTTGTGGCCCTGGTGCAATGGCATGGAGATGCTGTGAGTCAGTGGTTGCTCTGAGTCAGGGCCGTGTGGCACCCCTCGTGCCAGGGCTTGAAGGCACATGGGGGTGGGGAGTGCTGCCTGGCAGGTGGGGGCACAGGGGCTGTGTCCCCCACCAGCTCCATGCTGTTCTGGTGGCTCTGCTCTGCACTCCAGGGCAGCATGGCTGGCATGAAAGGGCTCTTGTCCCCCTGCAGCACCAGCAGCACCGCAGCCACCTCCCCTTCGCAGCAAACAAATTCCCAGTGTTGGTCACACGGACTGGGGGGGAGCCCCCATCCACAGACAGCCATGGCTGTGGCAGAGCCTGGGGCTCCTGCTGGCCCTGCATCCCCATGGCCCAGCATGGGGCATCCATTGCTGCTGTTGTGGGATGCTGACTGGGTAGCTGGGCTGCAGGAAAGTGGGTGCTCTGCTAGTTCACCCCAGAGCCTGCGGCCAGCCATGGCACTGAGCTGGGCCTCGGTGTTGGAGGAGTTGGTTGCTCTTTTGTCTGGGTATCACCTCTTCAGGTGTTGTATCTCCTCAGATGTTGTACCTCCTTTGGTAATGCACCCCCTCAGGTGTTGCACCCTCAGGTATTGTGGCTGCTTGGTATTGTACTGTGTCTTATGGGTATTGTGCTTCTGGGTATTGCATCTCGCTGGGTGTCAGGCATTTGACTGTCATGCCTCCTTGATTGTTGTGTCTTCAGGTATTATGCTTCTGGGTGTCATGCCTCCTTGGATGTAATGTCACTGGATATTGTGCTGCTTTGGGTATTTTGCCTTCTGGGATATCACGCCTTGTGATATTGTGTCACTGGGTACTGTGCTTCCTTGAGTACTGTGCATCTTTGTGCATTTTAAGTCTGGGGATTGTGGCTCTAGAGATCATGCCTTCTTGGATACGATGTGTCTGGGTATTGGGTCTCCTCAAGCATCAAACTTCTGTTTATTATACCTCTGGGTGCCTTTGGGTATTATGCCTCTGTGTACTGCACCTCTGAATACTGTGCCTGTGGGTACTCCCCCCTTGGGTACCGTGCTCCTGGGCACTGTGCTTCTGGGCATCATGCTGGCTATGGTGCCTGCAGGGCCATGCCTGGCCAGTGCTGGTGTGTTTAAAACCGTTATACCTCAGTTTC
The DNA here is from genome assembly GCA_009867235.2 of Psittacus erithacus. Classification (NCBI taxonomy): domain Eukaryota; kingdom Metazoa; phylum Chordata; class Aves; order Psittaciformes; family Psittacidae; genus Psittacus; species Psittacus erithacus. The sequence continues at coordinate 53,496 of WYDI02031274.1, read as the reverse complement.
CCCTTGTGATGGGTTGTTGCTGCAGTGTCCATGGCACCTTGTAGCTGCCTCCTCTTGTTCCCTCCCGGGCCGAGAGTGCTGTGTGTCCCTTGCCTGCAGAGTGCTAGCGTGGCATACCTGGCTCTGGGGACATGGGCCTAGGACCCCTATTACGGACTGTGTGCATGAATGTGCTGGCTCAGACTGTTCACTGGGGCTCAGCCTCATGCATATGGGCAGGGCACTGTACCCACCATGGTGCTGAGGGCCCTATGGCTCATGGGACCCCAACAAAACGCTGTCATGCTAAGATTAGAAAAAAACATACTCTTCCTTTCTCTTTTCTTTTCTTTTTAAGGACTTTATTTTTCTTTTAAATTATTACTTGTGGTTTGGATTTTTTTTTCTTCCGTTTCTTTAAAGTCATGAAATGACTCATGCTTCTCAGTTGAAATTAAACCTGATTGCCGCTGCAGTGGGGAGCTGGTGAGCTGCGATAGCATGGAGGCATGGGGCCCGTTGGAGAGCAGCCAGGCAGCCTTAGGCAGCTTTAAGCAGCCCCTGCTTGCTGCCAGCGCCTGGATCCCCTCCCTTGGTTCCCTGGAGGCTGCTGTGGAGGCTCAGGTGGCCCTGCCAGAGCTGCTAATGGGGCTAAAGTGCTCCTAGGGGGTCACCACCATCTGCACGGCCCCCAGGGCCTTGTGCATTTACACTTAGAAAAGATGCCTCACAGCTGCCGGGAGCACACACGTGCACCCCCACGTGTGTAGGGACACCCATGTGCCCCTGTGCACACATGCACAGGCACGCACCCCTGTCCCGCCCCATGCACCCTCATGGATGCACAAGGGTTGTGCCTTGCCTGGAGTTCACCCTACACCCCAGAAATGCTTTTGCCTTACTTTAACGGTTTGATGTCAGGAGCTCACCTCCGCTGACACCCCAGTGCCCACCACCTGCTTGCAAAGCCCCTGGGGTGGGGAAGATGCAGCAGTCTCCGTCCCCTGCAGTGCCTTGGTAAAATCCCCTCCCTCCGACCTTCCTTCATCCCTCTGGCACAACAGCTGAGAGGCACATGGGGGGCCCTGGGGGCTGGACCCCTGATGCTGTGTGTGACATGGCCATGTGCTCCTCTCTGCAGCGATCCCTGCAGCAGTGACAGGCCAGCCATGCTCCCAGGAGCCAGCCGCGTGGCGGGTAAGACACCCTGAGAGTCCTCACTGTACCCCACTCTCCCGTGCCCTGCTGAGGGGGATGCTCCAGCACCCCGGCAGCATGCATCACCCTAGGGGCAAGCAGCTCGCTGGGCCCTGAGGTGTCCCCTCGTCCCTCACGGTGACATCTCAGAGGCAGGTGGTGTATGGAGCAGCCGCTTTGCTGGTCTAACTGCTGCTCGCCCTCGCTCCCTCCCAGCTCCCCAAGACGGGCCGTGGGGTGAGGGCGACGAGGACACTTCGCCAGCTGAGCCGGGGGGGTTCCATGGCCCCCCGAGTGCTCAGCCCCAGCCTGACCCTTTGGTGCAAACGTGTCTCCTCCGGGACCTGGAGATGGGTCCCCTCGCCCAGACACAGACCCTGCGGGACTTTGAGCAGGTGAGACCGCGGGGTGCCGGGACCCCCCAACACTGCCAGGTGCTTACGGGATACATGATAGGAACAACGGTGGGGTGCGGAGGGCGGGAGGGGGCCGGGAGAAGGGGTCATTGCCACCGGCCGCCGCGTCCCCCCACGGCCGCCCCCTGGCCGAGGAGCGCGGGGGCCGCCGGGGCTCGGGTTTCACCGGCCGTCCCCGTCGCGACCCGTCCCGCTCCGGCGATTCCTCAAATAGCTCCAGGAGGCGAAAAAAACCCCATGAGCGGGCCGGAGTCGGGGCCGGCGGTGGGAGCTGCGGGCGGGCACGGCCCCGGGCTGCGTCCCCGTGGCGCCATGTGAGGGGTGCCGGAATGCCCCCCCCATGGAGCGGCCATGGCTAACGGGTACCGCACGCTCTCCCAGCACCTCAACGACCTCAAGAAGGAGAATTTCAGCCTCAAGCTGCGCATCTACTTTCTGGAGGAGCGCGTCCAACAGAAGGGCGAGGAAAGCCGGGACGATGTCTACCGGCGGGTGAGCGCCCGAGGGGGACGCTCGGCGGGGGGTCACCTCCCAGGACTTGCTTTGCCGAGGGGGAGTGGGGCCAGGAGAGTGCAGCTCTCCCGGCAGTGGGAATGCCGGGGGGACACTGGGCACTGCACTGGGGTGAAGGAGCTGCTGTGTGGGAGTTTGCTCCTTCCCTTTGACAGGAGCACAGAGAGGGTACGGGAGGATCCCCCCAGCCCGGTGGGGTGCCCAGGGTAGGTGGTGGTGCCAGTTTGGGTGCAGACATATGGAACAGGTACACCTCACAGTAGCACAGGTGGGCTAAAATACCACACGTTCCACTCAGTGCCAGGAGCACCTGAAGCTTTGCCATGGGGTGGGGGACCTCCCTGCCACCTCTGATGCATTGGCATGGGTGTGTGGGATTGTCCAGGCAAGCATGGGGGCATCCTACCCACCTCCCTCCCACCCTGCAGAACATTGAGCTGAAGGTGGAGGTGGAAAGCCTGAAGCAAGAGCTGCAGGAGAAACAACAAGCCCTCGACAACACATGGTGAGTGTATCTAGCCAAGCCTCTCACCCTGGGGTGGACACAGCACCCACCCGCTGTCAGCAGTGCTTGTATGGATATGGGGTACAGGGGTGCAGGCCTGCACCCTGCCTGCAGTGGACATCGGAGGGGTTTGCAGTGGGACTGGAGGGGGTTGCAATGGGACTGGGCACTCGCAGGGCTCCTCTTACAGCCCCAGGGCCAGCCAAAAATAAGTGGCAGCACCTGTTTGGTGTGGGAGAGCAGTGCAATACCCAGGGGCCATGGCATGGGTGTCCCACAGTGGGGCACCGCTGGAAAGGGGGGCCAGGGGAATGGCATCTGGGGAGCCCCTTTTTCTGGGAGTGTGGGGGGACTGCTTTGGTGGTTCAGAGCCTGAGTGTGATCTTGTGCCACTGGAGGAGCAGTGTCTCCAGGGCAGCACTGGGAGGTTATAGTATGCCCTGCCCAGGGGTCCTGCAGAAACAGCACCCACAGCATGGGGGGAAGCTGGGCTGCCAGCAGTGAGGGTGACATGGTTCATCATGTGCCATGCCATGCCATGCCATATCATGCTGTGCCGTACCATGAAGTGCTGTGCCATGTCATGTGAGATGCCATGTCATACCAGGCTGTGCCACATTGTTCTGTGCCATCCTATGCCATGCCAAACCATTCTGTTCCTGGCAGGGTGGCTGCGGAGAACCAGACAACCCGCAGCCAGGCAGCACTCCAGCAGCAGTATGAGGAGCAGCAGCGGGAGTCAGAGCATGTCTATGAGCTCCTGGAGAATAAGATCCAGCTTCTGCAAGAGGTGAGCCCAGGGGTTGTAGGGGCTGGGGGGAGGCCAGGGGCCGGTGCCTGTGGGCTCACTCCACTGCCATGCAGGAGGCCAGACTGGCACGGAGTGAGGCTGAGCAGGCCACGGCACTGGCCAGAGCCGAGGCAGAGCGATGCCAGGAGCTGACAGGGAAGCTGAAGGAAGCTGTGAGGACAAAGGAGGAGGACAACAGCAATGATGGCTGCCATGCCATTGCCCAGAGGTGAGTGTCTAGGACCCATCCCCTCTATGCCAGTAGCCTGTTCTCTGTGCTCAGCCTTGGGAACTACCAAGAGGTTGCTGTTGTGTGGGGCTGGAGTGCTGTGGGCATCCTGTGGGGGTTGTGTGGTCATCCCAAGGGGAGAGAGGGCTGTGGGGAAGGGAGAGCAGCCCCAAGGCTGCTCTGCTTTGCTCAAGAGATTGCAACCTCCAGCTGTCTCCAGTGCCATCCTGCAGCCATCCCGGTCCCTGATCATCCCCTGCCCTTCCATTCCTTTCAGGAGGATCGAAGAGCTGACCCAAGAGCTGGCTGCCAGTAACCGGCTCGTGGAAATGCTGTCAGCTGAGAAGCAGGACCTGCAGCAGCGCCTGGAGGAGCCCCCTTCCATGGCAGGGAAGGTCGGTGGCCAAAGCATGGGGGGACCCCAGCTCGGCATCCTGGGGAGGAGCACACTCTCCCAGGGCTCAGCTGGCAGTTGTCATCCCTGTCCCTTTCTGGGGCTGTGGCCAGGACTGTGCCATGTCCAGCCTGGCAGCGTCGGGTGTTTGTACAGCTGTGCTGTGGTGCTGGGGCAGGGGGCCAGGAGGACCTGGTGCGCGGTGTCAAGGGAGAGCCCACCCCCTGGAGTCCTTCGGCGGGTGTTGGTGCTGCCTGCGCCTGTCTGCCATTTAAATCCCAGGTCTTAAAATACCCTCAGCAGCCCGGCACGGTGCCAGGCAGGATATGGGGGCTGTGAGGGATCAGAGCAGCATGTTCCTGGCAGCCGCACAGCTCTGGCTGTGCTGTGTCTTGGTGGCACAGCGCTGTCCCCAGCAGCCATGGGACACCAGTGCGTGAGCTGCCCCCACAGTGGTCCTGCCAGAGGACCCCGGTGCGTGCCCACTGCGTGGCACGGGGCGCCGTGCAGGGTACTGGTGCATGGGTGCGACAACATCTCCCTGCGCTGCCTGATGGGGCTGGGAACTGGCATTGGGACTGGAACCCGGTACTGACACTCGGGTGGGGACGTGGCGGTGGCACTGGGGTAGACACTGGCACTGGGGCTGGGTCCGGGCAGTGGCCCTGCACTGTCGCTGTCCCCAGCAGCGGCAACCCCACGCGTGTCCGGGGCTGCCCGCGGGCAGACACTGCACATGCGTAAAACCCGGGCCTGCCGCCTACAAATCCCGGCAGGCGCAGCGAGTGCTGCGCACGCGTGGGGCTGTCATCCGCCGCCATCTTGAAATCTGAGCCAGAAGCTGGGTGCCGCCGTGGCAGGAGCATCGGCGGCTGCGGCGGCGGGAGGAGCGGTGGGGCCTGTGGGGCAGGGGCGGCCCGGGGTGAGGGGCAGCCCCGGGGAAGGGGGGCCGTGAGAAGAGAGAGAGGGAGCCTCGGAGGGCGGGGAGCTGTGAGGAGAGGTGGGCAGCAAAGGGAGTGGCAGCCCTGATGTGGCTGAGCTGAGATAGGAACGAGATGTTGCAGGATGGGATTTATCTGTAGCAGCAGGAGTTCCGGCGTGTCACCCACCCTAAAAAGGGGGGATTGATGGGGTGAGAAAATAGCTGTACCCTAGGAGATGCACTGGGTGATCAGTAGAGGCCTTAGGAGGGTCTCTTGGGAGCCCCAGAAGTAGGTTTGGGTGCTGGGAAGGAGGGAGAATGAAGGAAACTTGCCGGATCTGTGCCCGGGAGCTGTGCGGCAACCAGCGGAGATGGATCTTCCACACGGCGGCCAAGCTGAACCTCCAGGTGCTGCTCTCCCACGTCCTGGGCAGGGAGCTGTGCCGGGATGGCAAATCCGAGTTCGCTTGCAGCAAGTGTGCCTTCATGCTGGACCGCATCTACAGGTTCGACACCGTCATCGCACGCATCGAAGCTCTCTCCATCGAGCGTCTGCAGAAACTGCTGCTGGAGAAAGACCGCCTCAAGTTCTGCATCGCAAGCATGTACCGCAGGAACAATGAAGACTCTAGCACAGATGACAGAGCTGGGGATGGGACTGTGGACCTTTCTAACCTGCCTGATGCACGGTATGCTGCCCTCCTCCAGGAGGACTTTGCTTATTCTGGGTATGAATACTGGACAGATCAAGAAGAGCACAGCTTGGAGCCACACAGCTGCCATGCTTCAGAGGGAGTGAGCAACCGCCCGCGACGCTGCCGTGGCTGTGCCGCGCTGCGGGTGGCTGATGCTGATTACGAAGCAATTTGCAAAGTGCCCCGAAAGGTGGCCAGAAGCATCTCCTGTGGGCTGTCCAGCCGGTGGTCAGCCAGCATGGGCAATGAGGAGTCATCTGTCTGTGATGTGACGGAGTCTGCCAGTGCCAGAGTGCCCGTGGATGGAGAGAGCATGGAGGAAGGCACACCTGCATCCTCTGTCGAGTCCCTGGACACGACTGTGGAGGCAAGCCCTCCACAGCAGAAGGATGAAGATGCAGATAAGGGGGTGAAAGGGAATGGGAAATGTGATGACTTCTCAGATGACCGCATGACCCCAAACTCTTCGCAGAGTGGGAACAGGCTGGAGCTCGCCCTCAGTTTGATCAAGACTTTGGACTACAAACCCCTTCAGAGTCCTCGAGGCAGCAGGCTACCTATTCCTGTGAAGTCCAGCTTGTCCTCTGCCAAGCTCAGCCGTGATTTGGCAGATGGCAGTGCTTCTGCTGGCTTAGTATGTGCTGGATCTGCCTTCCTCAATGCAGACAGAAAATCCTTTTCCAGAGCTCCTTTGGGTGTTTCCCTGGAGATTTCTGAACTGCAGGAGCTGTGGGATGACCTCTGTGAGGATTATATGCCACTGCGGGTACAGGTAGAGGTCATTGTGCTGCTGTTCTATTGAGCAGCGTTGGTGCGGCCTGACACTGAGTCCCCTGGGGATTCTTCTGTGCTGAGATAATACAGATAGCCACGTGCGGCTGAACCCAGGGCTAAGAATAGGCAGCTCTGTCCTTTTTAGGTGTCCTGCTCTCTCCTCTGTCATTCTCCTGTCATCCGTTTCCTCCTTGTGTTCTGGGAAATTACACCCTCCCCTCTCCCATCAGCTCTTGCTGTCAGTACCACCTGCTCTAAGGTGGGTCTAAGGTCTTTGCGTGCTTTGTCATCTTCCTGCCACGAAAATGCCAGTTTCACTTCAGCTTTCTCTTTTAAGAAGTCGGTGTGACTTTTGCCCACAACCAGAGGGAGTGTTTTAAGCTCCTGGGCATGTGTTTTCCAGCAAATGCATTTTCTTTGTGCCTGGGTAATTGTTCAGCCTGAGGAGCGCCTGCCTTCAGAGCCCTGTCTCTGCAGATCAGGCCTCCAACCTGGTTAACGTGCAGATCCACACAGGGACCTGTGGCACATGCCCTGAGGAAAAGGTGTTTTCCTTGCAGGTGGATTTGTGCCAGAGGATTTGTGCCAGTCTGATAATGACTTTAGGGTTGGTATTCTAGATAATGGGTTTATTTTCTCATCCTTTGAAAAGATTCATCAGTTCGTGGCAGGTGTTGCTGAGAGGCGATGAAAGCTCATGCTTCCAAGGGACTTCCTGGTGCTGTTATCCACCTTGATGGTAGTCCTTGGTGCAGCTCCAGATTGCCTCTGCTTTGCTGGCTTTAATGAAATTTTCATTAGCATGCAGTCAAAAAGCTGCACTTGTAACTCCTTTTACCACTTTCCTTAATGAATAGAAGGCCTTAGTCAGCTTCAATTCAGGAATATCCATGTCAGCCTAATTGCATTCCCATTAGCAGCCTTAATGCTGTCTAATGCTGTAGGTAGCCTGGGGGATTAGAAAAATGCTTTTTTATTGCTATGGCAACTGTGGCTGTACTGAATTATGTTTCCTATTCAGCCAGTGCTGCTTGCTGTCCTGTCTGCCCGGGCGTTTCCCAGAGCTGTGTGCTGTTTCCACAAGCCTGCTCAAGAAATGATGCTGGGAGGCAACGTAGAAAACCTAATTTTCAACTGGTGTACAAAGGCATGGTGCTGTAAAGCAGTGGCTGAGGATGTGGAGCAGGGTGTTGGTGCTGCTGCTGTGATCTGTGTCACCTGCTACTAATTTTCACTACTGGGGATATATTTACAGCATAAAAATAGGCTTTCTCCAGTCAGCATGGTGCAGACAGCATGGCGCATTCATGGCTTAGCTCTGTGTCACACACTGCCATCCTCATGTGGAAACGGTGATGGAGGAGTTTCTGCAGTCTCTAGCCTCTGCTATCTGACCTGCCATGCCATGAATTCATCCTGCAGGATTTTTTACTGCCTGCTTCTTGCTGTGGCAGCAGGAATTGCGGTCTTCGGTGCAGGTTCTGGCTGAAGGAGGAAAGGGCTTAGTACTTTGGATGGCTTAAACAGCAAAAGTGAGAAGTCAGATGCAGCTACTAGACTAAATAGTTCTTGCATAAATGATTCTTCTTTCTGTTTGTACAAACAACACTCTTTCTAAAAGTCAGGTCCTGCTCTCCAGTGATAGATATGCATCAACGCCTCTCTAATAATGTGAAAGGAATATACAGGATATATAGGACCACAGTTCCCTTATTGCTTTTGAGAAACAGTGGTTCCTTAATCTTACTGCTGTAAGCTACAATGACTGAGAGTAATCTGGTGTCAGGGAGTGTGATCTTGTAGGTGCTGTCGTCTTGGGCATTTTCTTGAACCAGCAGTTCTTCCCTGTCACCCCTGCAGCCGCAGGAGCATGCCACCAGACCAAGCATTTGTCAGGCACACTCTTGCAGCTGCCTGCGATGCCATGTTGGCAGCGAGGGAGGCATTGCTATGTTGGCAGCGAGGGAGGCATTGCTGTGCTGACAGCTAGTCTTTTGCCCACTGTTCTGGGTAAATGGGAGTTTGGCAAGCTTAGATAATGCCATGAATATTATTTTTAAAGAGGTGTTCTGTGTAGGTTAGTGTGTGCTCGCATTGCTGGAGCTGTGCTGAGACATTGCCAATAAAATGCTGATGTAGGAGAAACTGCTGGGGAGCTGTGCTCCTGACATGGCTGCAGGGAAGCAAAGGGAGGCAGCTTGTGCTCTAGAACTTTGGACTCTAGAGCTGGCTCTGCCTTTCTTTTCTCTGCTGTTAGTTTTTTGCAGGCTTTCTGCTTATTTTTCTTTGGAATGTGGAAATTGTCAGGAAAGGTGTATTTTCCTTTCTTATTTATTACTGTTCTATTTTTGTCAACCATTTGTGTGCCAGATTGTAGCAGCTCTCCCTGTCTCATCCAAAGCCTCCTGGATGGGTATATTTGAAATTACCGGCTGTGACTGTTCAGGTTTTCACTAAAATCTTAACAAAACATCAGGGTAAAGGGAAGCATTGCTTCTGCATGAGAGGCTGTGCACAGGCCTGAGGGAGCTCCCTTGCACTGCCTTTCCCAGAGAGTGTTTCTGTGGCTGCTGAGGATGAGGATTCAGTCTGATGAGGCTAATCAGAGCTGGCTGTTGTTCTCCCTGTGCTCTGCTGCCTGGAGCTGGTGCTCCTGTGTAAGCTCTGAAAGGCTCTGCTGTGTTCTCCTAGCCTCTGTAGTGCAGACCTATGTTTGCTGGGGCTCCCACTTATAAGAGACACCAGTACAATTGGTCAGTCGATCTTGTGTTGCTGATGATATCTGGCAATATCGAGCCCTGTGAGAGCTGGGGTGGGTGGCTGGGTTTGAATGCTGCTTTAAGGAGTTAACAGCAGGAGGGAGCAAGAGGGATTAGTGTGTGCTCCGCCAGCAGGATCTGGCAGGCCATGCATCAGGAAGTAAGCTGCTTCCATTCCCAATAAATGGGTATGTGTCATGAAACAAACCTCAGCTGTGGCACTGAAATGGCTATGGTTTTTTGTGGAGCTGCAGGGAACTGCACATGGTATGAGTGCTGCTCCCAGTTGCATGGGGAGATGCAAAGGAGGGCCCAGCCTTCCACCCAGGTGAAGGGAGGCATGGGCATCATGATGTTTTGGAGACATTCAGAAAAGCACAGCGGGGTCTGTGAAGGCTGGTAACTGAAGAGAAGAAGCCAGTGCGAGAATTGAGCCATTTCTTGCTCTTTTTCCTTTCAGAATTTGCAGGATGAACATCAGCAGCTGGCTCCAGGTGACCCTGCAGCAGGGGAGCGCGTATCCCATCTGCGTGCTGCAGAGCTGCAGGGCAAGATCCAGCAGGTTGAAGCTGCCAACAAGGTATTTCTTCATGAACAGCAAATTCAGTGCCTAGTGAATCTGCTGTAGCTAGTATTGGAGGGTGCCTCCTAGCCTGGCCCGAGGCAGGCATCTGCGCCTCTGTTACAGCAAGGGTGTGTGCTGACACATAATTCTCAGTGTTGTCTGCCTGCTTGAGTTAAGGGCATTTACCTTTTTTTCTGCAGCTGGGCTGTGTAAATTTTCCATGTTTATTTTTGCAAACCATTATTTTGGTAGAACTTCCCACTTGTCTGGTGAGCCTTCTTAAGGAGAGATACATACAGCTATTTCTCTATCTCTTAGACTTGCATGGATTGAGCCTGGTGCAGGAGAAAAGGGCACCTGTGTTTTGAGACAGCTGCTGGCTTTTTTGAAGGAGTAAAGGAGATCAATGCAGGGGCAGGGGCATGTTTTCATTTTGATTTAAAGGCTTTCTTGGGGAAGAAACATGAATCTGAGTTGTCCTGAGGCAGATCAGATTTCACATGTGTTACAAGGCATAGATGTTCTTAGTTATGCTCTTAAACTCTAAGGTAAGTTATACCTACTGGGAAAACAGAGGGGTTAAATGGGAAAAAAACCCAAACATCGGGATGGGATCTTTATTTAAATCTGGAGATGGCTGTGAGCTGTTGGAGCTGTCTGGACCACAATGGTTAACAGGGAAATAGAAGCTCAAGACCCAGTAAATGCAGTTGGGAGTGTTTAAACAGGTTAGGGGGAGTGTCTTTTAGAGAAGAGATAACAGGACGGGTGTGTAAACTAATGAGCTACGAGAGAAAATCATGTGGCAGCACCAACTGCTTAAGAAATTGAGGCTTGAGTAAGTTGTGAGGAGGATGTGTATCATGTAAGATTAAAAACAGATTTAGAAATGCTGACTAGGAGTTGTTTAAATGCACAACGTGTGCTGCTTCATTAACATTATGAAGAGTGCAGAGAACTATCCTAAACCTGCTTGAGATGGTAGTCTCTTTAGGGTGAAAATGTCAAGGGCAGAAGTTTCTTGGATTTTAAACCAGCCACAGAGACTAGTGAGACGTTCCCCTTTGCTTTGCAGCTGCGCTGTTGGCATGCTGGCACTGGCTAGATTCTGTTGTGCTGAAGCTAGAACTTCAGGCTAAACAAGCCACTGATCCGATCCAATGTTGAATTGCATAGACCAGCAGGTGCTGCAAGAGTGCCTGAGTGGTCAAAGAAGACAGTAAGAGAAGGGGCAGGAAGACTGTAAAGGGGCATCTGCAGTGCTCTGGAGGGCTTCAGAAGTAAAGGGGACAGTTTTTAGCATGTGTAGCTTCTTCATGTTGAAGATCTCTTGGGAAGTGTTTGGGCTGAAGCAGTCCCTTTTCTTTTAAAGGAAAAGAAACAAATGACAGAAGCTGGGAAGGCTGCTGGGCTGTCCCAGCAAGACTCCTGGAATATGTGGGAGACAGTATGGCACGTGAACCTAAGCGTGGAACCTCTGCCCTGAATGGGGGAGCTGCACTGGAGCGAGCAGAGCACTGAAGCAGTCTTGTGGAGGGACTGAAGGCTTTGTGTTCACTCGCTGGTCTCCACCCAGCTCACACAGTATTTATGTATTCTAAAGGGAGCCATGTTAATCTTGATCTAGTGAACACCTAGGCTGTATGGACTTGAGTAAGGAGTAGAGGCAGGCCTAGGGGTGTTTAGGTAGAGCACTAGGCAGGATTAAAAAAACAAAAAACCCCAAACATATTTCTGTCTTCAGTTGTTACAGGAAAAGCTGAATGGATTGAATTTTCAATTAAAATCTGTCCAAGAAACATCACAGAGGCAAGATCGTACAATCCAGAGTCTGAATGAGGCCCTTAAAAGCAAAGAGAGCAAGGTAATAGTAATAGCTCTGGGTGGACGTGGTGGTGCTTGCTGAAAGAGAAAAGTGTGCTGGCCCTGTGGGTAGCGGCTGAAAGGAATGCTTAAGCAATTGCTGGGTATCCTGGTGCTCATGAAATTATTTCTTGCAAAGCTCTTCTGTGTGATGCTCATGTCAATCCCTGCTGGAGGCTTGGGACAGGAGGGTTTGTGCTTGGTTTGCCAATGACTCTGCTTCCTATCCTTTGATTTTTAGACAGAAGAACTTTACCATATCATTGAAGGGCAGAATGAGACAATGGCCAAGCTACAGGACATGTTACACAGAAGTCATCTGGGACAGTTGCAGGTATGTCCCTGGAAACCCTCAAATATACCAGGTTTTTTTCTGCAGGGATCCTGATTTTTTTTAAATCCCTCTTGAGAAATGGATCTTTGAGTTTCTCTGCTTCCTGCTCTTGTTAGATGTCAGAGAGCCCGCTCTCACTGCAGGAGCAGCAAATGTCACTGCTAGATCTTCAGAACATGCTTTTCTGCACCAAGTTGGAGGTGCAGAAACTGAAAAGAGCTCAGCACCAGAAAGAGCATCAATTGGCTGAAGCCAAGAGAGCAACGCAGATCCTAGAGACCATGGTACATGAGGAAGAACAGCAGAAAGAGGCAGCCTGGAAACACAACCAGGTAATAAGGCAGGCACTTAGCCTGGATGTCTCTGGGCTTACATGACTTAAGAAGCACTAATATAGTCAGTACTCTGTTCTCATTCATTTTTGCCTACACCAGTCTGGGCAGACATGGCCAGACCCTTGTAGCATGTGTCAGAGAGAATTCACCAGCCGCCTTAGCTTCATATCTAGGGATTTAGAATTGGCAATGTATGGCAAATGTGTGTATGTTGTCACTTGTATGTCTTTGGCTGGTGCAAATGTCCCATCTCTCTTTGTGATGTTACAAATGTCCACTGCTGCACAGGTTAGCCATGACTGACTGTAAAGCTGTGCTGTGGCCTGTGCAAGGTGTGTAGATGAAGGGATATTCTGGGAAATGGAAAAAAAAAAAAGAAATCAAACTCACTATGGAAGTGTGTTTCAAGATGTGAAAGCTGTGATGTTGCAGAACAGCTCTGGCTGTTTCCACAGCCCCTGTTGCCTGCTGTTTACAGGTTTGTGTGGACTGACTGCCAAGGTGTATACTTTTCCCTTGCAGGAGCTGCGTGCTGTGGTACAGCAGCTGCAGGCAGAGCTTCAGAACAAGGCTCAGCAGCTCCAGACCATGGAGTGGGAGAAGTGCCGTGAGCTGCAGGCCCAGGAGCAGAGAGTTCAGCATTTGAGTCAGCACCTGGCTCACAAGGAACAGCTTCTCCAGGTGAGACGCAGAAGGGTTCAAGTTGAGCATAACTAATCCGGGCCCCTGCTCCTCCTTTGGTATTTGGTGATGCAAGAGTGAGTCTATAGTCTTCACATGTGCCCTTTGAAGAAGGCAAGAGATACTTCTGGGCTCCTGGTATGTGGAAGAAGGCACAAGTATCTGAATACCTCAGCCCACAGTGATGGCTGGTGAGCCCTGGAAGGCACTAGTTAAGCAGCACCAGGTGCTGGGATTTTACCACCCTTTAATGTGGGGCTTAGAGCAAGTGTAGGGTGGAGGTAGTTATCTCTGATTCTCCTGTGTTGCTTTCTGGGGATTTCTGGCCTGACAGTTGTATTAGGGGGGATGTGTGTGTGTGTGTGTGTCACATCTAGGAATCCAGGGAGCTTCTGCAATGCCAGCAAAGCTTGGACAAGGGCCCTGCAGCCATGAATGCCATGCTGGAGAAACTGCAGCAGCGAATCAGTGACAGGGATGCTGCTCTGGAGGTGAGCACAGTGTGTTGATGATGTCTCAGTTTTCCCTGAGGCTCAGGCTTTGGGCTACCATCAGTGGTGCAGCCCCAGGGATGACCATGTCTTCTATGTGCTCTTTGTGGCTCAGCCTTCCAGAGGAGTCCTCTGAAAGGAAGAGTTGAGGTGTCCCACACAGTGAGTGGTGGGCTGCAGTGCCCTATTACCCCATTCTGAACAATCACCCCCTCTCCCCCTAGCGAGCAGTAGATGAGAAATTCTGTGCCCTGGAGAAGAAAGAGCAAGAACTGCAACAGCTCCATCTCTCGATAAGGGAGCGTGGAACTGACCTGGAGAGGCTGCGCAATGTCTTATCTAGCAACGAGGCTACCATTCATGTGAGTGCTTGTACCTGGACATGCAGAGTCCAGCCTGGCTGTGGTGTGGTGCTAGACAGAACTTCCTGTGAATGCTCTGGTTGTTGCTGGGGAGAGCTGCTGCAGGGTGTTGGCCTTCCTCTGGCCTTGTGTGCAGGGCAAGTTCCTGTGTCACTCATGTTTTTGAGTTGGGTGTAGAGGGTGAGTGTAGTGTCTGGAGAGGATGGGGTGAATCTGTGTGACTCCACTAGCAGGAGGCACTGGTATTTCCAGTTTTGCTTAATTCAGGATAAAGTCTCTGTCCCTGGTTGAGCTGCTTCTGTTGTGGTCCCCAGAGCCTGGAGAGCCTCCTGAAAGCCAAAACCCTGGAATTGGAGCAGGTCTCAGCAACCTGCCAAAACCTCCACTGGCTCAAGGAAGAGATAGAGGCCAGATCCTGCAGCAGGCAGAAGGAGCAGGAGGGAATTATCCAGCAGCTGCAGACCTGCCTGCATGACAGGAACAAGGAAGTGGAGGTAAGGCCTTAGCTTGGCTTCCTGAGCCTTCAGCCAGTTTGTCTGCAAAGAGGGTGATCCCAGACCAGAGATTCCTGGCTGCCTGCCCCTTAGGACACTTGAACCTGTGCCTAGTGCTTTGGAAGCTGGCTGCTTTTGACGCCTGTAGATACCTGCATTTGCTGAGATGCTTCTCTCTCAGCTGCACCCAGGCTGAAGAGCTGTTGGTCCTGATCAGCTTGCAGTTTGATGGTAACAATGTCTCTCCACCCCTCCCTTCCTCCCCCTTGTTCAGGAGCTTACAGCAACTCTGCTGTGCAAGCTGGGCCCAGGACAGAGTGAGGTAGCAGAGGAGCTGTGCTCACGTCTCCAGCACAAGGAGAAAATGCTGCAAGATCTTCTCAGTGACAGGAACCGTCAGACCATGGAGCATGATGCTGAAATTCGGGAGCTGCTACAGGCTGTGAGCACCAAGGAGCAGCAGAGCAGAGTGAGTTGTGTGCTGTGCTGCAGTGAGGAGGCTGGGGTGGATGACCCTGGCTTGCATTAAGAAAATAGAAAATGCTGTCTGGCTGCTGTTAGTGTAGCCTGCTGGAGCTGCTGAGTATTGAAGACCCGTGTGAGATGCCATGAGCCGTTGGTCCCAACCTGTTGCATTAGAGCTGTTATGAAGCAGCAGCTCTTGTAGTGTCAGGTGTCAGGATTCTGTCATTAGGTGGATGAGGCAGGGTGTGTGTGTGTGTGGTGAGGAAGGAGGTGCAGACCCTTCTAGATAGCCATGCTCTTGGGCTTGGGGCAGCAGAGGGGGCTGTGGGAGGATTGCTGCTACTATCTGTGTCACCAGAGTAGGAAGGAAGACACTCAGCTGTTCCTTGTGTAGTGCAGAAGTCTGAGGAAGTTCTGCTCATTGCCTCTTAACTTAAACATTAGTCACAATAGTGCATGGTCCCAGGCA
Source organism: Psittacus erithacus (assembly GCA_009867235.2). Taxonomy (NCBI): domain Eukaryota; kingdom Metazoa; phylum Chordata; class Aves; order Psittaciformes; family Psittacidae; genus Psittacus; species Psittacus erithacus. The sequence goes on along the minus strand of WYDI02031274.1, from coordinate 38,264 downwards.
TGTAAATGCCACTTAAAGAGCCACAGTTCCTACCCTGCCTACTGTTACACAGTGGGTACAGTTCAGTGTTTCCCAAGATACCTTGTATTGAGTTTCCTTTCATAAAAAGGGGGCTAAAAGGCCGGGCACTGCCTCCTCCTCATTTTTTGTCCTCTTTCTCCCCTCCTAAATTGAGAGAAACTGAGGAGCTTGTTCCTCTGTAGGCAGAGAGGCTGAGCCTTGCTGCAGCTGTCTGGCAAGTAGAGATGGAAGGGCTGCAGTGGAGCCCCTGTGGGTGGCCTGGAGCAGTAGCTCCCAAGTTGATTTACAGAGCACTTTTACTCTCAAGTGACAGATAAACACAGAGGTAGTTTTTCTTAATCCCTAAGGAAGGTGAGGGACACAGGTCCTACCCTTTCCCTGATTTTTTTTTTTTTTTTCCTGCTTGGTCAGGTGGCTGCAGAGAAGATGGTGCATGCTTTGGCTGAAAGGGGCTCAGAGTTACAACTCCTGCGCCAGCATATGTTGGCGAAGGAGCCTGTTGGGACCCAGTCAGCTGGTGCCAGCCTGTTGAAGCAGGACAAACAGCCCATACAAGTAAGAATTGTGCACTGTGTTTCTTTGCCTGTGGCCTTGGAGCTCCAGAGAGAACTGATTGCCCCAGAGGAAATGGTAGAGAGTGGAGCACCACAGAGAATGATAGAAATCAAAGTGGGATCAGGAAAGAGAGTGTCTATAGGAGAAAAAGAAATTCAGGAACAGAAATGCTGCCTGAATGTTCTGATCTTGATGCCACCAGCCTTTGTCACTCAGTGTCTTCTTTTCTTTTGATTAGGCAGTGTTTGAGTCCTTAGGGCAGGTGAGAGTATGAAAGAAATCCACCCTCTGACCTTCCAGCATTGACCCAGTCCTTCCTTGGACTGGGCTGCCTTGCTGTATTGTAATCCCCTCCCTAACACTCTCACATTCTAGAGGGGACAAGCAAGCTAATTTTAGGTCCCACTAATTCTTGGCAGAGCCTCTTGGCTGTTTGCTGTCTCTTCCACAATCGGAGTGATATTTTTAAAGCAGCTTTGCTAAAAACCCCTTTGAGGGTGAACACAGCTCCAAGGCTATACATATGCCATGCTCCTACTTGAGCAGCTGTTAATGGTCTGTTGGTGAGCTAACACGTTGAACATTTTTAAGCAGCTGTAAACAGGTTGCTCATTTCTATTCCCAGGGTAATGGTAAGCTCTAGAGACTTCCAGAGGCGTGTATGTGGGCCAAGCTCTGTGTTTTCCTTCCTGCATGGTCTCTCTGGGCCACATCCTTGGATAAAGGGATAGGTCTTTGTAGAGTCTCAGTTGAAAGGTGGGCTTGCCGCACTTGAGTGAAACCTGTTTAATCCTTACTATGAAGGCAGACACTGCCAGCAACTTTCCAGTGCCAAGTAAAACAAGGCCAGTGCCCTTTTGCCCACACGTACAGCTTCTAGGTTGGGTGCAATTCCCTTGTCCCCACTGCTTGGCTAGATCCCCTTCACTGCTTTCTCACATTTCAGAGGTGTCAACAAAGCAGGCGGTAGCTGTGCTGAAGTCCTGGAGCTCTGGGGAAGCTTCCCCATAAAGGTGAAAACCTAGAGGTTTTTGTGTTTTCAGGAAATACTGCAAGGAGCTTGTGGAGCCACAGCTGTTGCTGGACTCCCACAGGGGGACAGCAGCTGCAGGACAGAGGGAGGTGAGTGTGTCGACAGCTTCTTTCAGTGTCCCCAAACATGACCAGGGCTTTTTGGTATGTGGGAATCATGGTTACATAAAACTGTGAGAGAGTAAAGACCTTTGAGCAAAAGTGAGTATATTGAAATAGAGCTGTGCCTCCCCTTTGGGTGGTAGTTTGGGGATGTCTAGATGTGGGAGTATGGGAAAGACTAGCGCTGGGTTTGAAGTGAGGTACTTCTACTCAAGAGCTGATGCCATCCTGTGAAGGGCTTTTTGGCTTTATGGTTCAGGCTGGGTGAGACAAGTGCAGCTGGTTTGGGTTTTGCCTTGGGGCCATGACACCCGAATTTGCCAAAGGTGGGACTGCAGGCCTGGGATGTTGCTGTTGCTTGGGGCTGCTGTTTAAGGATCAAGCAGGAAAGAAAAGTGTTTACCAAGAGCATGATGGGCAGCCCAAGCATTGTGGACCTATCTTGCTGAAGAGGGATTCTGTCTGTTCCTGGGGTCAGAGCTGATGCATGCTATCCCTGCTGTAACCAGTCTGTCTTTGCAGCTACAGTGTCAGCAGCAGAACTGGAGAAGGATCTTGTTAATGCCAAAGAGGAGCTGGAGCTAATGACAAAGAAGGAAAGAGAAAGCAGGGTGAGCTTGCTAATGGAACCTGTGTTGATCTCTCTTGCTTACAGGAGATCATTGGGCTGCCTGTCGCTGGGCGTTTTGGATCCCCTTCTACTGTGAGGGTTCCCCCAGTGAGAAAAGTGGATCAGCAGCTCACAGTGGGGTGTTCACTTTCAAGTCTCACAGACTTCTTTTCCTTCCCTAGCGAGAGCTCACTGCTCTCCAGTCTGTTGTGGCCACGCAGGAGGAAGAGCTGCAGGTGCAGGCCTCAGATATAGAGTCCTTGACCAGGACCATTCAGATCAAAGAGGACCTCATCAAGGTGAGATAATGTGCTGTGCTGGGTCAGTTCTTTCTGGGAAGGCTGCAGAGGAGTCCCGTCTTTCCCCACGTCCCAAGAGTAATGTGGCTGGCTCTGTCCATGGATGGTATTGCTGTCTGCAACTTTCTATGTTACTTTGGCCAGAAGACAAAGCCCCAGACCTCCAGAGTGGTGTTATTTGGTTCTTTGTGTACCAAACACCCTTCTCTGAGAGTCCTTTAAACAGAGCGCATGTCCCTTTTCAGTTCCTGCTCCAGGCTGTTGGCTGTGCCTAATACACCCTGGATGCTTTGGCGTTTCTTTCTTAGGAGACCTGGTTCTTTCCAAGCACTGGAAATTTTTGGTAGTTATGTTCCAGGGAGGGTTACAAAGATCCAACTGTCCTTGTAACTGATTCCTTCTTCACTGAACTCTCCTGCTGTTGGTTTTCAGGATCTTCAGATGCAGCTGGTGGATCCTGAAGAAATTCCAGCCTTGGAAAGGCTGACACAAGAAGTGCTAGCGCTTCGGGAGAAAGTGGCCATAGCAGAGTCACGAGGACAGGAGGCTACTGGAAACAGAAGGCAGCAGGTAGTGTGCCATGTGGGGTGAGCTTGGATGTGTTTGTGTTTCTGCTGGTGCTCAGTTATGAGGCTTTGTTTTCAGTCTTTGGCTATGCTGAGGTGTGCTTGGTTTTGGAAGCTGGCTGTGTATGATAGGAGGAGTACAGAGGAGAGGATTGGTTCACTTTAGCACTTGTTTCAAAGGAAGTCTTTTGGGGGTCCAGGGATGGCACTGATCAACTTGATCTCTTGGACACAGCAAGAGAGGAAGAGAAGCTCCTGTTTTGCTGGGGCAGACAGATGCCTCTTTTGATTTCTGTCTCTTTTTCTAAAGTATTGCATCTTGTCTTTTCTGTCCAACCAGTTGTTACTGATGCTGGAAGGGTTGGTCGCTGAGAGGAATCGGTTAAATGAGGCTCTTCAGGCAGAGAGACAGCTCTATGGCAGCCTGGTAAAGTTTCACACACACCCAGACAGGTAAGTGGGGCTGTCGTAGCTCCATGCTGCTCTGCTCTGCTCTGCTGCTGGGACAGGCTGGGGTCATCCAGGGGGGCAATCCCCAAAGGGGTGATCGTTCTGTGAGTCTGAGAGCCTTCACTGGGAAAAAGGGAGTCTAGGCAAAGAACCAGACAGACGCAGTTTTGGGAGTGCAAATTTTTGGCTCCCTTCCTCCCTTGAAAAGGCTGCAGTGGCCAGCTTTAAATGCTGCATATAAACTCTCCCCATTGCCTCCTCTTGTTCAGGCCCTGAGATTTCCATCTCTATTCCCTAGTTTATCCCTTCCCGGCTCAGTTTCCCACCCACACTTGGCCACCTTTCAGAGGCTGCTGTCAAATTCCCAACCAACTGTTGGGTTGATAAAGATCTATCTAGGTGCTTATCCAGGCTGCAGCCCCACCAGGCATTCTCTGTCCTCTGAACTAATCCCCTGCCTTGCATGGAGCTGCAGCCTCTGGGATATTTGAGCTACCTGATAGCAAGAGAGCACATAAGTGGGGTGCTTGGGTAAGTACTGAAGAACAGCTGTGACGAGGAGTCCCCTACCATGGGCCTTTTTTGGGGATGGCTGTGCTCTGGGGAGGTTTAGAGGTGAGGCAAGAGCTGGCTGAGCTGGCTGGGGAGCATGCAGGGCCTGTGCCTGGAGTAAGTGCCAGTCCTGGATGGAGGGGCTGGCTTCGTTCGTGCTTGCTACAGCCTGTGTAACCCTCTTCCCTTCTGTGCAACATGTCTGGTTAGCGCTGCGAGAGACCACACTCTGCAGGTGGAGCTGGAGGGGGTCCAAGAGCTCCGGGAACAGCTGGAAGAAGCTCTTGGAAGAAGCTTGGAGTGTCTGAGCAGGCTGGAGACACAGGGCGCCATAGGAGGTGGGGAGCAGGAGCGTGTGAGAGTCCTACCCCAGCATGCCTTCTGAGCACTGGCGCTCACCCGCCTGCCACGGAAATGGTTCACTAACTGAGCGCCTGTCTCACTGACTCTGGGAGGGTGGCTGTGGTACTTAGTCATGGTACAACAGAGCTGGTGCAGGGCTTCTTTGTTTTAGATTTGAGCTGCTTCGGAAACGGCAATCAGTGCAATCCACCTGTGTCTCATGTACGTTCCTGTCTGACCCACCCTGGTGGCCACTAATGTATTTCACATTCGAATCATTCCATTTTAGCTAATTTCCCTCTTACCTCCCTTCTCCTCCCATCCTAATGGGCCAAATAAAGATTCCCTTTCTCTGAAGAAAATACCAATGTTCTCTATCATCTCCCAAGTGCATGAGTGTGAGTTTTGTATTCCCCTGCCATTTTTTTTACCCAGTGACATCCCACTCTGGGTTGATGGTGGCTGGTCCAGGAGGAGAAGGTGTATATGGAAAAGTGGGTTCCAGAGCCAGAGAATTTGAGAAGGGCCACAAGACCTGGTGCCACTTGCCTGTGACTTGCACAAGTCTTGAGCGTGGAACTAACAATTCAGTTGCTGCTTAAACCAAATCCTACTTCAGTATTGATGATTTTACTGATTCTTTTTTTTCCCCTAACTGTAAGCAGTCTCAGCCCAGTCTGTGAGTATCATCAAGGGAGAGCTCCTTCCTCTTTTCGACAGATGGTTTGGCATGACCAAGACCTGTCCCTGCTCCCACAGTCTGGGCTGGGTCTGCTCCCTTGCTTGTATGCACACATCTTGCCTACAGGCTCCACATGCCCCTTGGCCAATGGGCAGGACCCTATTCCTGCTTTGTTGGGGACAGTCCTGCTTGGCAGCACTACGTACCTTGTCTAGGGCATCTTTCACCTCCTCTGGGAGTGTTGAGGCTGGGGTGAGAGCTGAAAAACGATAGCAGCAGCTTTCCAGTGACCAATGCTTCCTGTGTCCAATGGGCTATGGGTTAGCTGTCCTACTCAGTCACTTCTCAAGGTGGCAGGAGTGTATTTTGTACCTCTGAGTATCTGCTTCTCCCTGATGGGGAAGCTGACCTAGGAGGTGATGGAGCAGAAGAGCTCTGTCTTGCTGGGCTGTGTTACCTGGACCTGTGACTGCTTTACATGGCACCACCTATCCCATGCCTTGCACCTGTGCTGAGGTCTCTTCCATGCCTCATGTGGGGATAGGAAGCAGCACAGCTCTCCCTTCACACACAGTGGGTCAGCACTGCACCTCTGGGTTTGCACCTGGCTGCATGGTGAGTTCAGCAGTTCTTGTGGCCTGAAGGGATGCAGCTGGTGGCTGCTGGGCAGTGCTGGTACTTGGTTAGCTTTTCCTTTCTTGTGTTTCATCTAATTCGTTCCCTCTCACTTCTTTGTTTAGCATTGTCTCATTCTCCTTCTGCCTCTCACTTTGTAGGAGCCTTTGTGTCTCTGTCCTTAACCTTTCCACCTTCTCTTCTCCATCCTGGCTCTGACGCCCAGCTGGCTGCCTGGTCCCTTGGGTACCACAGAGCCCAGGACTCAGCACGGACTCAGCAGGGCATGAGGGAAAATTTGGCTGGTGCTCCAGCAGCTCTCATCTCTTCTTGTGTGTGTGTTTTGTGGCAGATCTGTCCCTGGCCTCTGTTAGCATCGCTGCTGTAAAGTGCCCTGGAGGGAAGCGTTATCCTAGGCTAAGGTGTTCCAACTGCTCTGCTCTGTTCCTTAGGGCCTTCTTTGATCCGTGATACTGCTGGTTGTGCACTCCTCTGCCCTGTGGGAGGACCAGCCTGAGAGCACCCTCTCTCAAACTGTGCTGTGCTTTGTTTCTGTCTCAGCTCTTTGTGAGAGTCTTGCCTTCCTCTCTCTGTTTCCCTGTGGGCCTTGTTTCTCTTCCCTTGTTCCAAACAGCATGAAGACTTCTAGTGCAGCCAGTGCACCTGGGTGGCCTGTGCCTGTGGGCCTTATGCAGTTCTTAAGCCATGCATCTAATTCTCTTTGCCTTTAGGCTTGATGTGAAAGGCAGAGGCTGTGAAAAATAGTTCTGGGGTTGCATCTCCTGCCTCCTTTGCTGGTAATATTCAGAGAGCTGAGCAGCCTCTGAATTTGTACCTATCCTCCTGTACTCCTGTCGTGATGGAGGGTTCAAGCGCTTGGTGAACAGTAGCCTGTGCACAGACTGCCCAATGTGTCCACTTCTCTGCTCCCCCACCATCAGCTTCCTTTTCTCTTCTCTTCTTCTTCCCCTGTTGTTATTTTTCCCTGGGCTTTGCTCTCCCTTTTTCTGCTGCAGCCCTGGTGCACTGGGAGCCTTTCAGAGCTGCAGGTGAGGAGAGGGGGTGCTTGTGTCATGGCACAAGAGGTGGTTCTTCAGGTGGTTCTCCCATGTCCCCAGAGCAGTGGTGCAGACTGTGAGCCACCCTGCTCTGGTCTCAGCTATGGTGACCCAGCTTGAGAACCATGTCCACATGGTCTGCAGCCCCTAGCCATGCCTGCAGCTGAGGGGTTGCATCCACTCACTCTTCAGGGCCCTGCAGGCATTGAGCTGTAGCCCTCCATCTCTTGCCACTCAGCAGGTTGTGTCCCTGGGGGCTCACAAGGCTGTGCTTTGTGTATGCCGAATGCCACCCTTGAGAGCTGCTGGTTCACTGTGGTGTTGCTGCCACTTCCAGCTGTCTCTAAGCATTTATCTCCTAGCACAGCACTTCTCTGTGATGTCTGTCCTTGCTTGGGGCACGGGTACTGTGGTGCACAGGCTCCACCACACAGGGTGATGTCTGCCCAGGCTCAGCCCTGATTTTTGCAGCCTCCTGGCAGTTGCTTGTCACGAGTGGATCTTCTGAGTGTGCCATCGTCTGTGTGCACAGTATGCTGTGCAGCCGCCTGCCCTGCTGCTGCTGTACTCCTAGCTGATACTCATCTCTCCCTCCCAGGAGCTGTGTGCATCCCTGCTGGTTTCTTCTTCACCAGCAATGTTTGGCCTCTCCTGCCAGCATTTCTCTGTATTCCCCTGCTCTGTGTTCAGCCTTTCCTGGGAGCTCCTACCCTGCCACATCCAAAGCAGCTGCATCTCTGACAGGCTACAGGCTGTGAAACTTGATCCTGCACAGACCCAAGGGATGGTCTTGTGCTCTGTGTGAGCTCCCTTCTCCATGGAGAGAAGAGGGATTGGGAGTACACCCGTGTCAAAGAGCAGGCAGGGCCCTGCAGCTGGGTGGGAGGAAAGCTGTTCAGACAACGGGCACAAGGCTCTGCACAAAGGGGCCAGGAGCAGAGCTGTGTGCAAGCAGAAACACATGACCTCAACTCAGCTCTGTGGGGCAAGGTGGGCCTGAGTCCTCTATGTGCTGGGGTATGGAATGCAAGTGTTCTTTTAGCTTTGCTGCAGTTCTGCAACCCCAATCCAGGGCTTGCAAAAAGCTCAGTGCCATGCATGACAGCAGAGTGTGAGCGACATGGGCAGGGTGGCTGTTCATGCCCCCCCTGAGCTGCCCCTGAAGGTGATTGAGGGAGGTGTGCCCCATGCTCCTGCCAGGTTGGTGCCTGACCGAGTGTATGCTGCTATTGGTTGTGGCTTATGAAGTGTCTGTAGGATGGGTGGTGGCATGTATGCACGTGTGTTGGGCCAGCACAAGGTGCTGGGTTGGAGCTCCAGCATGCAGAGGAGGGATGGCAGGGCACACAGACTTCGGAGAGACCTCAGTCCTGCTCCAGCACCAGACATGTATGAGAGCTGGCATTTGCCCTGGGGCTGCCCACAGTGGCCATGGGCATCACCAGGAGGAGAGGACAGAGGCAGTGCTGCCATTGGCACTGCTTTGAGTGCCTTGTGGTGCTGTGCTATCCCCTAGGTCAGGCCACAGACACTGATGACACCAACTTTACCCACAACATCAAGGAGGAGGCAGCTCATGGCGTGGCAACTCAGCACGTGAGTCAGGGCAGTGTGGCAGTGGGAGCACGGGTGGCAGAGTGTGGCACAGGTGGCACTGCCCCAGTGCTGGACTGTGTCCTAACCCCTTCAGAAACATCCCTGTCACCCTCTGCCTTTGTCCCTCTAGAGCAGTCTCCAGACTCCTAAGGAAAGCGGGGGTACTGAAAGGACCCTGATGGGGACCACAGCGCTCACTGTGCCAGAGCAGGAGCTGCGGGCAGAAGAGGAGCTGCGAGAGCTGAAGGCACAGCTGGAGGAAGCTGGCTTCTCCTCTGTCTCCCACATCAGGCAAGAGCCCTGGAATATTCGAGCCATCGGGTGGCAGTAGTTTTGAGGGGGTATCCTGCATCCCTGCTGCTGCCTGCCCTTCACAGTGCCTTGTGCCTCCAGGAAGGCAATGCTGAGCCTTTACCTCGAGAACGCAGAGCTGAAGGAGCGGATGGGTGAAGCCACGTCGCTGCTGGAGAATGGGGAGCAGGAGGAGGCTGGGCTAGGTGGCCCCCCGGCCCCTGAGCCCCGCAGGCTGCCGCGGAAGAGCCGCAGTGCCCTCGGGGACTGCCCAGCCGGTGGCAGCGGGGATGGACAGGGGGTTCCGACAGAGAGGGGAGCTGTGCCCGCCAAACGTCCAGCGTTGGAGGCACGATCCCAGGATGACATGGCCAAGAGGCCCTGCCCTGGCACCCTAAGCAGAGGGGACAGAAGTTCTGTAAGTGTCTTGGGCACAGGGAACAGGGATGGGGATGAAGACAGAGATGGGGATAGGAAGGGAGAGTTCACAGTCTATCTCCTCTCTGGAAGGTGGAGGGCACGGTCCCTGGTGGGAGCTGGCCAGGGCTAGGCGCAGAGCTTCGCTCCCAGGTGGCGCAGGGACAAAGGCAGTGCCAGGAGCTGCAGGACAAGCTTGCTGCCTCGGAGGCCACGGTGCGGGCACAAGCCGAGCAGCTGGAGAAGTACCATGTCCTGCTCCGTGAGTTAGAGCCCCAGGCAGGATAGCGGGTCTGCGCTGTGTGTGCTGTGCTGTACACAGGACAGGGATGGTGATTCCTGTTTGGGGGGCTGGGGGGAAGGGGGGAACCTGAGCTGATGGTGTTGCCCAGCAGGTGAGCCCCACACCCAGCAGCTCAGCAAGCAAGTGCAGGTGGACTTCCAGGACCTGGGCTACGAGACATGTGGGCGAAGTGAGACTGAAGCCGACCGGGATGAGACCACCAGCCCTGGTAAGGAAACCCGAGGCTCTGGGGATCTCTGTGCTTTGTTCACCCAGTGCAGAGAAGTGACACTGTGCCCTGTCCCCTCTGCAGAGTGCGAGGAGCCGGATGTATTCAGTGAGCCTAGCCTGGGTGAGGAGCTGGGGATGCCCAGAGCGGGCAAGGCTGCCCAGAGCGCCATGGCCTTGGCAGATGTGGGGGCCCTGCACCAGCACATCCAGGACCTCAAGGCACAGCTGCTCAATGCCAACAAGGTGATCCAGAGCCTGCAGCGCCGCACCCGCTCCGTCTCCGTCACCAGTGGCTACACCTCGGGCGCCGAGCGGCCCCCGCCGGGTCTCACAACCCTGGGCTCTCCAGCGCACAGCCTCACCGACGAGGACGAGGGCTGGCAGTCAGACGGCCACAGCGCCCTCTGCCCGCCCGCCCTGCGGGCACACCGCGACCTGCAGCGTCTCGTGCACCGCGTTGCTCTCCTCGAGGCGCAGCTGCCCGCAGCCAAGGCCGGTGGCGTTTTGCCCAAGGAGCTGCAATCTGCCACTTGGCCGGGGTATGGCCGCGGGGATCGGGACCAAACGGGGGGCTGCAGGCGTTTCCAGGGGTTCCCCAGGCGTGGGGACTTCTTGCTGCATGCTTTTCCTGCAGCCAGGATCCTGGGGTGTTTGCATGGCCAGGCAGAGCTCCACTGGTGGATGGTGCACAGGCTCCCCCCACAGCACCATCCATGCCATGCTCTGTGGGGTCTGGCAGCCCTGTGAATGCCCCTCTTGCTGATCCCTCCTAGGAAGTACAACTCACTGATCCAAGCGCAAGCTCGGGAGCTCTCCCATCTGCGGCAGACACTGCGGGAGGGCCGTGGGGTGAGCCGCAGCTTGGCCCAGCATCTGCGCGATGCCCTGCGGTCCTTTGAGGACCTCCTCCGTGGCACCGACATTGACTACTACCAGGGCCAGGGCTTTCGGGAGCAGCTGGCTCAGGGCAGGCAGCTGGCTGAGAGGCTCAGTGACAAGCTGGGCACCAGTAAGTACCTTTGCGGCATGACATTGAGGGCTGGACATCATGGGCCATGGTGGGCTGGGAAGGGTTGCTTTGATGGGTGCTGTTGAAGGGTTGGCAACATTTGGGCACCTTGTGCCATATGGGCTATCCACTTTGAGCTGGGCAGTCCTGTCTTGCTATAGCTCTGGGAACAGGCAGCCTGGGTCACAGAAACACCGACTAGCTCATCTCTGGCTTTTTTTTTCAGGAGACCGACATGATGGAGATGATAAAACCAGTCATGAACTCCTGGCACTGAGGTACCTGTTCCTAGGAAGGGCTTGGGAGACTTGCTCTGCATGTGCAACACAGACTGTCACTGCTTTTGGGGTGGGGATCTGGTGTACTCTTGGGATCTCTCTTCCAGATAGATGTCCTAGGGCTGCCTCTGCTCTGGGGATGGGGAGGGGAGGGGAGCTCCAGGCTTGGGCTGGGCACCCCATGATTCAGGGCAGCCTTGCAGCAGAGGTGGGATGCAGCATGTGGGGTGTCATACTGGAGTGTGAGTGAGCACAGCACAGGTGGGAAGAGGTGTGGCATGGGGGTGACTGCCCTGTCAACTCTGGCAAGGCTCATCTCCATAGGCTTAGCAAGGAGCTCCAGGAGAAGGAGAAGGTGATTGAGAGCCTGGAGGTGAAGCCGCAGGAGCGCTGTGAGTCCCCAGGCAGCAGTCGCCCGCCCTCTGAGTCATCCCACTCTGCCACCAGCTCCTCCTTTGTGTCTGAGGGGCTGGAACCCTGCTCTGATGGCGACACAGCCAGCGAGTGCAGTCAGTGCCGTGAGGAGCCCGCCCAACACACAGGTACTGCAGGGTGCCCAGGGGCCACAGCTGTGAGCTGGGGACACCAGTACCTCTGTAGCGTGTGGTCCGTGCAGCAATGGGTGCACATCAGGCCTGGGCAGAGGCTGCCTGTGTGGCAGTGCAACTCTGTGCCAGCCTGGGGGGTGGGTACACAGCACCTGGAGCTGCAGGACAGCATCTCGTGGGGGTACCACAGCCCTGCAAGGCTGGGACCTGACTGACCTTGCATGGACTGTCCCATCCTGCAGGGCCTCCAGGCATGGGGATTCAGCTGCTTGGGGTGTGCCAGGGTTCCCTGAGGAAAAGGGGTCCCTGCCAAGCTGAGCCAGAGCTGTGCTAACATCTATCTCCATCTCTCTCCTGTCTCTAGGCCTTAACGTTGACTCCTTGTCCAAACTCAGTAGTGCCCCCCTGCCTGCACTGGCCCCTGGGCTGCCCCCATTCCTGCCTGCTGGGCCCCCCCTCCCTACAGTCCCCCTGCTCTTGGGCTGCTGTGGGAACCCCGTCTGCTCCCTGGCTGAGGCACAGCAGGAGCTGCAGGTGCTCCAGAGGCAGCTGGGAGAAAGTGAGCATGTGCCTCCAGAGTGGGTTTGGTCCTGCCTGCCCTGCATGCCGTGCTGCACCACATGGCCCCGTACCCTCTCTGACCTCCCTGTCCTGCCCTGGGCCTATTGATTCTCAGGGCCGCTGCTTTGTGGTTTGGTCCCATCACTCTGGGGACTAGTGGCTCTCATGTAAAGAGGGCCTGGTGGGTGGGATGGACCCAGCCTAAGGCAGCACTAGCCCTTGGAGTGGGCAGTTGCACATCCTGGGGCCTCTGGAGAAGGGCTTGTTTGGTTAGCTGTTGCATAGGAGTGGGGCTGACACCCTCCAATTCGTGTCATGTAACCAGCAAGCAGAGCAATCTGCTCTTCAAGGGGAATGGGTTTGACCAGGGTGGGGGATGAGTGATAGGGGATCGCCATGGGGGGACATTGGGCTGCACTGTTAGGCAGAGAAGGGGGCAAAAAGTACACGGTGGGAGTGTGTTATTCCCATTCTTCTCCCTGTTCACTGCCCTCCAGCTCTTCACCACTTTCCCCTGTGCATGCAGGTGTGATGCTACCCATGGCACCAGCAAAGCCTACAGCCTCACTGGGCCCCTTCAGAGAGGGCAGCAAATTTCCAGCATCACCCTGCCAACACGGTGCACTGCAGAGCCCCAGTGCCACTGCAACCCACACCCTCTGGGACGTATCCCCTCCCGGCCAGCCACTTTACGGGACTCTGCCATCAGGGTATCCCTCCAGCCAGAAGCTAACAGGTGAGGTCCATGTTGGAAAGCATGGAAGCATCCTGCCTGGGCGTATGGAAACAGGAAGGAGACCCAGCACCAGAATAGCTGTGGGACTAATATGGCTCTGATATGGGACAGGTTGGAGGGGATGGTGTGAGGCAGGTGGCACAGCTATCCCTGCCCTAAGCCATCTCCTTGGCTGCAGCAGGGGCAGATCTGCTGGAGGAACACTTGGTGGAGATCCGCAGCCTGCGCCAGCGGCTCGAGGAGTCCATCTGCACCAACGACCGGCTCCGCGAGCAGCTCGAGCGCCGCCTGGCCTCTACCGGCAAGACCAGTGGTATGGTGCTGCTCTGGGGCCAGGGCTGCTAGGGTGCCCTCAGGCTTCGCACACCCCATTGCCTGGGGAAGGGTGCCCACTCTGTGCATGGCTGGGTATTGGAGAAAGAGACTCAGCACTGGTCCCCCTTGGTAGGATTGTCCAGTGATGTCTATGTCCACTCACCGGAGCTGGGGCTGCAGCTGAGCGGGGAGAACAAGGCTCTGCGTGAGGACAACCGGACCCTGCGGCTCCGGTGTGACCACGTCTCCCAAGGTAGGGCTGGGCTACCAGCACCCCGGGGCTGTGTCCCAGAGAGCACTGTCTGAGGGCGGTGGCAGTGACACCTCCATGGTCTCTGTCCCCAGAGCTGGCGCGGGTGCAGGAGGCACTCGTGGCTGCTTGCTCCCGGGCACGGGAGGCTGAAGCAGAGCTGGAACAGAGGCGCGGGAAGCAGCGGAGGCTGGCTGAGGAGCTCGCTGAGCGGCAAGAGAATGTCCGGCAGCTCCGGGACGAGCGGCGCTCTCTGCAGGAGCACAACAACAGGTAAGGTTTGGGGCGCTGAGGCCGCGGGGCAAGCAGGGCTGGTGGCGCGGCAGGCCCCGGATCCATATGTCGCCGTCTGCAGGCTTCAGCACACGGTGACGCTCCTGCAGCAGCAGTGTGAGGAGCACCGCCTGCTGCTGCAAACCCTGCGTGCAGAGCTGCGCGTCTACGAGAGCCTCCCTGGCCCCTCTGCCGAGACCCGTGCAGGTACAGGACTCACCCCGCCTCCACCACCAGCCCTCTGCTCAGCTACTAGTCTTGGGGTGCCTGGCCCCTCCGCAACCCTTGGGCAGGCCCAAGCACTTTCTCCGTTGGCAGCAGCAGGAGAGACAATGGTGGCCCTGCTGGCAAGCAGAGAGGGCTGGCAAGCAGAAGAGGGCGGGCGAGACCCCAGCTGCCCCAGGCACAGAGCCACGGCTGTCTGCAGGGGCTCAGATACTTCTTGTTCTAGGCTGCTTCCCATCTCCTCCAGTGCGGGATGTTGGCACAAGTTCAGCAGCTCCCCTCTTCTCCCCGCTGTCATCTGACATGTCTGTGACCCGGCAGACAGAAGGTAGGTCCCAGAGCCTGCCCACGCCTATGCCTCAGGAGCTGCTGAGACCTGACAAACTCATGGCAGTGCCCTTGCTAAGCAAGGGTGAGGAGAACAGGGCAGAGCTAAGCCTCAGGATGGAACAGGGAGGGCCACAGTGGGAGCAGGCAGTGGTCCTACCTAGCCCTGCTTGTTCCACAGGGCCACATGGAGCAGACCCACTGGTGAGGAAGAGTGAGGGGCCAACAAGGGCTCATGTCATGGGCTGCCTGGACACCTACAGGGCCCTGGAGCAGCACATCCTGGAGGGGAAGGCGCTGGCCTGTGAGCTGATGTGTCTCATGCACCCTGTGCTTGGGCTACCCAACTGCTCACTCCCGGGAAAGGAGGTAAAGTGTGGGCAGGACAGGGCTGGCAGTGGCTGGCGGCCAGACCCTCTGAAGACCATGTGTAAAGTGGCCCCTGAGCCCAATATCAGCCCTGAGGCTTACAGGGCTGGCAAGCAGCTGGCAGCCTCCAGCTTGGGAGCTGCTGCCGGCACTGCCCTGCAGTGGTGGGCTGGCCAGGGTGAGTCCCTGGGTGAAGTGGGATGCAGGTGCCCTGGCAGCACCTGCTCCCGTACCCCTTTCCTGCAGGCCCTGCGGTGGACAGGCACAGGGCACCTCTGGAGCAGCGCCAGCACCCTGCACGGCATCCTGGAGCAGTGCGTGTCTCTCCTCACTGCCTTCTGGAGCATTGTGCTGCCCATCAGCCCAGCCCAGCACCAGGGCAAGGTGAGCACAGGGGAGGGGCTGGTGGGGCGGTGGAGCTGGATGCTTGCTGCTCATCATGCTCGTATTGTCTTAGGAGCAGGCGCTACAGGGTGAGATCGCAGCGCTGCGGGCACAGCTCTCTGAAAGGGAGGATGCTCTGCAGAGCACAGCCCAGCGGCTGCGCAGCACGACGCAGCTCAAGGACAGCATGGAGCAGTTCATTGTCAGCCAGTGTACGTGGCCCGGGTGATATCCTGCTGTGGGATGGCAGGGCCAAGCCAAGCCGGCCTTGTCCCCATGTGCCTGGAGTGGCTCTGCAGCGCAGGAACCTCACTGACCACATCTCTCTCTCCCTTACAGTGAGCAGGACCCACAATGTGTTGCGCAAGGCTAGGACGAACCTGGAGGTGAGTTTGCCCTGGCAGATAGGGTGGGCTAGGGGCAGGTGCCCCAGCCCTGGTAAGCCCTGATGCCCTGAGGATGGGCACAGATGGCAGACACCCCATGCTCTGCAAGCAGAGTGGTGGATGGCAATGGGTGCTGAAGGGCCCAGTTGGGTGTAATGTGTGTGGGACATGGGGATCTATTTTCCTTGACTGTCCCAAGCTGCTCCATCCTCAGGGCACAGCAGTCCTCCAGTGCAGGCCTGCTGTGGCACTAACTCCCTCTTACTGCTATGTGTGCTCTCTCTTGCCAGGTGAAGGCCCAGCAGGCCCTGCCCGTCGCTTGAGCAGTGCTGGGAGCAATGCCTCTGCTCACAGAACAGCCTGCTGGCTGCTGAGCCATGCCACACCAGAGCACTGGAGAGGACCCTGTCCCTGCTACTCCAAGGGGTGGGGTGGACAGGGGTCTGGGCTGTCCAGTGCTACATAGCTAGTGGGTTTGGGCTGCTGTGGTGGTTGCATGCCCTCCACCCGTCTTTGCTTGGTATTGCAGCAGCAGCTGGTGGCTAGGGCTTTGCCTGCCCCATGCTTCAGTGCTCGCCCCTTTCCACTCACAGTACTTAAGAGTGGGGTGTACAGCCCTCCACATCAAGCACCTCTCATCCTTGGACTTGGTCCCATTTGTAACCCTGCCGCATACCCCTCCCTGCTATTGGATGTATGTATATGTATATAGACAGAAGTATTAGAGCTGCATTTTGGGGCCTCTCCGGGCATGTTAGGGCCCCAGTGTGGGAGGATGTAAGAAATGCCACATTCTGTTCAGTGGCTGGAGAGTCCCCAAGAAAGGTTTCCTCCAGGTTGTGGTGTTTCTGGCACACAGGTCTCTGCAGCTGTGCTTCCCAAGCTACTTACAGCACAAGGTACAATAGGCACTGGCTGGCCCCACCACAAGGCAGCTCTGCGCCCCACTGCGCACTTGTTCCCTTTTCCCCTCTTGCTGCTCCAGAGCCCCCCCCTCCAACATCAGGCCAGCAGCACCGAGATCAATAAATACTGTAATAAATAGAGAAAACCCTGTTGCATGGCACTGCACTGGCAGCGGGCGGTGTAGCCGGGGTCCTGGGACACGTGCCCTGCTCCGCTTTTCCCAGGCCCCTCCAGCGTGGCGTGCACAGTGTCCCTCTGGCTGTGACAAAGTCAGCTGTTCCCTGCAGAAGCACTTGATGTTGGGACAGGGCATTCAGTCCTTGACGGCGCTGTCTCAGTGGCAGGTAAGCGTGGCTGCGTCTGGTCCAGCTGCACCCTCCCTCCTGCTGGCTCGATGCTGAACCTGGCAGAGGGCTGGGGCTGCAGCCAGGGCTGAGAGCCCTTCCTCAAAGCTAGTCAGCACAAGGAGGGGGGCAGCATCATAGCCAGGGCTGCAGGATGGGGCAGGCTGGGTTGTCCCATAGCCTGTAGGTATCAGGGTGGCCTTGGAGGCCCATCACCAGGACAGCACAGCAACCTTTAGCAGACAGGACATGTTCCTGGAGGCCTGGGCTGGAGGCACTGCCAGGACCACCTTGGGGCCTGTGCAGGCTGAAGAAGATGGGTAGGTGAAGCCTTTTCCATGCTGGGCACAAGGAAAAGCTGTTCTGGTGAGCAACAAAAGCGGCCCCGAAGACTCAGAGAAGCCAAGGGGAGCTGTAGGTGGGCGGAAACCAAGGGTTAAATCAAACCACACCAGTAGGATGGGACAGTGTCACAAGCCCCAGTGGCCCTGGGCTCATTGCCAGGGCTCACGTCCCTGCCAGGTTTGAGGCTGGAGCCAGCAGTCAGATCTTGCACAGTCCTGTGGCCCATTGTGTGCAGACAAAGCGGCATTTGGTGTCCTGCGTGGGGGGCGGGTGAGGCCCCAGCTCAGATGGGCTTGTACAGCAGTGTGGTGACGTACTTCTTCTTGTAGCGGTGTGTGGCACTGAGCACCATCACGCCATCCTGCGAGAGGCACAGCATCAGTGGGAGCAGGAGGGGGACAGCCCAGTGCAACCTGGCTGTGCCAACCTGGAAGTGGGGCACCCCACAGCAGCCATCAGGAAGAGGGCTCTGCAAGCCTGAGGAGCCGCCCCAGCCTGTCCCTGTTGTCCTGAGTCTCACAGCCAACAAAACATGTACAACACCCGTGACAAGGAGTGCAAGGGAAGGGCCTGGTACACAGCAGGATTGCCCAGGGCTGCCAACTTCCATCAGGCTGCAGGGAGGCAGCGAAAGAGAACTGTAGGGAAGCCACAGCCTACACCCCTGTACATGCCACACTTCACTAGGCAGCTAAGCTGTCCTTGCATGAGTCCTTTGATCCCTGCACCACCATCTCCACCCTCCTGTTGTCTGCTCCCTGCATGTGCTGCAGGCTCCTGGGAGCTACGGCAGCTCCACTTCCCTCACCCAGCAGCCTCAAGGGACCTTCCCTTACCTTGATGGACAGTGCGTAGAGGTGATTGAGCATGACATGGTTGGGTTCGGGCAGCAGTGCTGGGTCACACTAGGAGAAGAGGAGTGTCACAGAGGAACAGCAGAGCCCTGACCCCCCAGCTCCAGCCATCACAGGGAGCTGCCACCTCAGGCAATCTGAGCTGCTGGTACCTCTGGCTGCTCTGAACAGGCACAGATCTCAGATAAGCACCAGGCAGAGTAAGGAGCCAAACCAGCATTGTTAATGGAAAAGTGATGCTTTTCCCAGGAAATGCCAAGGGTGAGGCTCCAGCCAAGGGGAGACCAGGGTTCCTGCAGTCAGGACACCCCTTCCAACCCCAGTGTGGTTCCCTGTGTATGGACAGTATGATGGTACCCACCGAGATATTGGTGTCCTTGTTCAGGATGACCTGGAGGAGGTGAGGTGGGAGGATGGGTGGGGATTTGAAGCGCTCCTCAGGCCGGTATACATACAATTCTTGGCCATAAGGTCCAGGTGGTGAGCTTGATAAGTCTGAAGAGAAGAGAAAGGAGACATGAAATGGCTGAAGCAGGCCTGGCTTCCCAAGAAGCTAAGAAGGATCCAGCAGGGTCTTCCAGGCACAAACATCTTCCATGAGCCATGCCCATGTATCCTGTATCCTACAGTAACAGCTCAGCCTTTTCACAGTGGAAAAGGCAGCCAGGTGAGTTCTGGGCATTTCCAAGCAGGACTGTAAGCTGGTAAGCATTGACACAAAGCAAGCACCTGTGGAAGCCACCCCAAGACCCCTGTGCACAGCCCTCAGCACAGCTGGGTCCCTCTACCTGTAGCAAGCAGCCAGCTTGTCCCAGAAAGGTACCTTGTGCAGCAGAGGCACAGCAAGCAGCATGCCTGCATGCTTTCGGTGCTGCAGGACTGCCTGATGAGGAGGTCCCAGAAAGGGAAAATGGGAGGTCTAGACAGAACAGCTTCTCAACCCATGTGAGGAACCATGGGAGCTTGTGGTCACTGGAAGCTGGACTGGATGTACCTCCTAACCACATCTAACCTGTTCATTTTGGAACAACAAGCATCCAAGAAGAGCTCCGCCTCCCTGGAGGTGCTGCTGCTAACTGGCTTCAGTGAAGTATCTCCTGCCCAAGTTGGGCAAGGCTGTGGAGCTCAGCTCTATCTGAGATGGGGTTTATACCAGGGACAGCAGGCATCAGAGAGCCCTGGACTGGAACATGACTGAGCTACCTGCCAGCATTACACACTGAGCCAGCTCTGCTGGTGTCTGCATGGTAACCTAATTTGCTGCTGTAACATAAGTGGAGAGGGAGGTTTGAGATGAGCTAGCACCAGTACAAATTACCTTGGCATGAAAACCAAGAGTAGCTGCTGAAAATAACCCGGATC
Source organism: Psittacus erithacus (assembly GCA_009867235.2). Classification (NCBI taxonomy): domain Eukaryota; kingdom Metazoa; phylum Chordata; class Aves; order Psittaciformes; family Psittacidae; genus Psittacus; species Psittacus erithacus. The sequence continues at coordinate 19,090 of WYDI02031274.1, read as the reverse complement.
CTGCTCTCACCTAGCTTGTACCCCAGATCAGATGACTTATAGTTGAGCAGACAGAACGGGCTGATGTTACTGGAGTTCACCAGTCTGAAACGGCTGCCTCAGCCATGCACAGGCACTGACCCTGCTCTGGGATGGTGCTAGCACAGAACAAGTTACACCAGCACAGTCCCTCTATAGAGACAAGGATTCAGCTGCGGGCTGCTGAGAACACACTGCCAGACACTGTTCTTCCCAGGTTGCAGGCCCACACCTCTGCTCAGGGGGTCTGTTCACCCCCAGAGCAGGGAGTCTCAGCACAGAGGACGTGGAAAATAGCACATGCAAAGCTGTAATGTATAAAAACTCACCCCGACCTGAGGTTTCTGAGCTCTCCAGGGAATCCACCTTCAAAGCATCAAACACCTCAAAGTCAGACTTCTTGACGTGAATCAGGTTGTTAATCGTCCCCATCTGGCTGGTGACCACAGGCTGGAGAGAACTGAGGTAAGAGTCTTCCTACGTTCATTTCCCATCAAAGAGCACTCAATGCTTCCTAGGTCCTCCCTCCCAAGCTGTCTTTGCTGCACCATTACCTCAGAGCACAGGCAGCCAGTATCTAGCTCTGCTCTACGCTTGCAGACCTCTCCTGTTTACACTGGGAGGATTTCCCTTTACTCCTATGCTCCTACATCACGTCCTATTTTCATCCTCCATCCTGCTAAATGCCAATGGGTAAGTGTCCTCTCCTTCCCCTACTGCTACCATGATTCAGTTTGGGGAAGAACCTGCAGGTTAGTGCTGACGTCATAGCACATCTTCCCATGCAGCCAATTCTCAATAAGAATTAAAGGCTTTCTGGTGTTTTCCCGCCCCTCAGCACCTCCCCAAAACTCCCCTATACAGCACGTGTAAGCCCAGAGGAGCCAGCCTCTGAAAGGACTCATGGGATGGAGATGCCTTTTTGTTTTAGCAGACACCTTCTGCAATTCCTGTTCCCCCTCTGCTGCAGTTACATCATGTCTAGTACCCTGCACAAGTAAAGATCTACAGAGATAAAGCTTTGAGCATTACCTCAGATGGGTCATGGACCCACTGGCCATCCACAAAAAATTTGTACTGGTGTTCTCCTTCTGGGAGGTCCAGGATAGCGACAAAGTCATTGTGGCTGTGAAGAGAGAACAGAGGTGCAACAGCATGACCCTGTTGATGCTCTGGATGGTGCTCTTCCATGGGGTCCCAGAAGACATGCACTGTCCAGCCCCTCTACCACCACGCCTTCATGCAGGGTTAGGCTTGCTCATTGTCAGTGATCTGAGGCACAACACAACAAGTGTGAGCATTCAGAGCACCAGCGTGGCTCAACCCCTCAAAAGCCCAGCTGGAAGGAGCGCACAGGAGACAGTCCAGCCCCACATATCCAAAGAAAGTTGACGCTACAGACAGCCTCTGCTAGACACATTTGGGAGGATGCATGGGAAAAGCATCTAACCGTGTGCTGGCACTGCAGGACGGGCACAGCAAGTGTAGCAGCTCTGTTTGTAAAATCCACAATTGAGATAAACCCATTCCAGGCAATTTGCTGGGATTATGCCCAGGGTCATGTATCGTGGAATGACAAGAATATCATTAGGGCAGGAAGATATGTGAGGGACAAACAAACAACCCCTGCTGGCAACAACACAACTATAGGCAGGGGGTAAGGCCACAGCCAAGCAAAGAGCTGACAGCTTCCAGAAGATAACTGCATATCTGGATAGGGCTCTGCTGCTGGGACAAGCTGCTGTGTGACATCGAGCTGGGCAAGCAAAGTGGCCCACCCTGTCCTGTCCCTCTGTTATACAACTAACTTATCAGCATCACCCAGGGAAGAAGCTGACTACATACTTGTGCTCAGACCCTCCAGCTTGGGTGAACATAGACAAGACAGGTGAGCAAAGGGAATAGCCACCAGCACAGAGAAGGGGAAACACTTCCCATGATGGAGCAGAGGAGAATTTAGAGTGACCTGAGGGACAGGCTACCTCTTGATGAGTGGGATCTTGGTGCTCCAGTTGTTGAAAGATCCAGAGATGAAGACCTCTTTGCCTCCATCAGCCCAGCGAATGACAGTGGGACGAGCCTGCTGGGACGGTTTCACCGACTCCTCCAGATCTGGCTGCCATGACACAAACTCCTTATCCCCAGGAATCTGAGGTAAGAAAAACAGAGCCTGAGACACAGAGGCAACGGGGACCACATTCACTCCCCCCTGGCCTCTACCAGCCCAGCTGCACATCCCAGACAAGAGAGTTGCAGAGCACATCTAGCCTCCCAACTCTCCATAGGTCCCTCACATGGCTGGGAGCACAGAGACCAAAGGGCAAGACAGGGAAGGCAGTGGCTAGCCCCTACCTTGGAATCATGGGAGCTGAAAACACTGGGGTCATCAGTGCTGCCCACCATGATCTTGTGTGGGTGCTCCTTGGCAGGGTGGGTGGCACCGGAGCCATCTGAGCGGTGGGACTTGGAGCCGTGGCGCTCCCCCGACACTCGCTCACTGGTGGTGTTCCCCATGGCAGCTCAGCTCCCCTGTGAGAGAGAGAAGATGGCAGTGTGCCTATGCCCACAGGCTCTGGCAGCGAGGTGAGGAGCAAGGATGTCATTCCCAATGTTCTTTGCTAGGGGAGACTGACAGCAATCCTAAAAAAGGCCCAAAGTTCATTTCCACTGCCAAGTTTGGGAGCTGAATGGGAATTTAACAAACAAGACAGCTTGACCTAATTATAGCCATATCCTTATGAACCATCACTCTAGTTACATTGGTAACTGTTATACTCCAAAACACATACTAGTTACACTGTACCCCATACAAGCCCTCAGCAGCCAGCATAGTAGAGGGGCTGATGGGCAAAATAAAGCAACCTTTACTGCCAAATCAACTGATTAGTGTTAACAGAGCCTCTTTCACAGTCTTACAGCCAAGCTCCACAGACAAATCCCCTACATACAGCAGAAAAACAGATAAAGAGTGAAAGTAGCAGCTGTTTAACAGATTCCAAGCCTCCAAGAGCTTGCGGACAGAAGAGCAGAGCCTTGCGCCTGGCAATAGTGACAGCGAGCAGTTAAAGTGTCCGAATGGAATCACCCAAGCTGGAACTTGGCCAAGGTGTGGGGTTAATGCTGTGGTGTCTGAAAAAAGCTCAGCTCTTGACAGAATTCACTTAGGACTCACCAGGCAAGCCACCATGTCAGCTGCAGCACAGCACAGTGAGTTCTGCTGGTTGTGAACCTAACCAGTAGCACCACCCTGCACATTCTGGCGCCTGCCTGGCCACGAGGAGCCCCAGGATGAGAGAAGGGCCACCCAGCTGCCTCAGCGCCACCGTGCAGCTGGAGATGGGCTGTCATCCCCAATCTCACCCAGCTCAAAGAAGGCAAAAGAGGAGAACTGGTCATATAGCACAAAGCCAAGAACAACTACACACCTCTTGGGACAAACACCAAAGCCACTGCAAGCTACATGGGACTCTTCAAGCCTTACCCAGTTTCCAGCAGCTGAAATGGATTGTGATTCTTGCCCCTTCACAGGCTAATTTTTCAGCTTACCACACTGATCATGGGCGCTGCAGGGCAAGGCAAGAGGACAAGCCAGCATTGCTTCATGCACTTAGCTGCGACATTTAGGGATTTGTTTAGAAGATCAAGTTATATGAAGGGTGCCAGGCAAGGCTGCCAGCCAAAGCCAGGCTTTAGAACATTACAGAGCAATTACTAAAGTATTTCTTAAATCCTGAGGACTAAAAGGCAGTCTGAGAGGCCAGCTAACCCGTACCACCCCCTCTCTCAGTGAGGATCAAGCGTACCTGAAGATCCAGGTCAGATGAGCTGCACCACTTGCTCTGACATCTTCCCCCTCTGCCCTGGAGGAGGCTCAGCCAGCTTCTCATAAAATCTATCCCTGTGCCACTAGACCTGCTGTTGAGGAGCTTCTTCCCCAGTATCTCCACTAAGGCTCCCTTACTTCTCATCTACAGGGAGGAAGGTAGGAAATGCTGAACATCCTGTTGTACCAAGACAGACCCGAGAGATACATGCAGGTGTTAACAGATGTGAAAGCTTCCCCCTTTTTTTCTCTAAAAGGAATTCATTCCCTCTGGCTGTCCCTTGCAGGTTATTCTATCCTAACATTTCCTGAGGTTTCTCCCAAGTGGTGGCTTCTTTCATGCGCATGGTATTGGAAACCCCATGCAGACAACACCACCCCACCTCCTGCATCACACACCCTGCTGCACTGGGACAGTGAGCTCTCTGAGCATAGCCTACAGCACTTGGCTTTACTGAATTAACTTCTACAGCTCCTGCATTCAGACAAGCCCTTGTAGCACAGCATGCTCTGATGGTGCGACACAAGTATGTTCAAGTCACTGATGGCAACACTGCCCATACCAAAACCCAAGCAAACCTCCACAGCGTCAGCGTGTCTGCTCCCAGTCTGGCAGTAAGCTGCTGCCAGCTACAGTCTGCAATAAGGTGGGTGCCTGCCTGCTGGATCACAAAGCCCGTTTGGTTTCAACCAGCCCCACCTCCCCACTTTGCTTCTGACCAGGACACACAAAATATGCCTGTTCCCCCTGAGCTGTGTCACACTTGCTGCCTCTCCCACCCAGCCATTGACCTGGGCTGGGAAACACCGGCAGCCAGCCTGAGAAGGTTTATTTTGGAGAGATGGGGGTCTCTGTTCAGCACTCTCAGTTGCCCACAGCCTGCGTGGCTGACACCTCTTGGTGCTGAAGGTACCCAGGGAAGCCTGATTTGCTCAGACTCTCCTGCCTCCCTCATTCAGAGAAGGGAACCAGAGCTCAGCCGAGAGGTTGCCATAAGGTTAAGGGAATGAGCTGGGAAACCGGGTACAAGAAAGCCTCCCTCCTCTGGATCGTGACAAGCAGGCATGGCTGGGACGAGGGCTCTGCGAAGCAGTGGCATTGGCAGGGCTGTCATGAGGGCTCCGCGAAGCGCTGTTAGGGCTGTCACGACATGCAGGGCCGCCACCCGCTCCCCTTCCCTTGCTGGGTGCCTGTCACGGCAGAAGAAGCTGGCCGCTTCGGCTAGAGACAAGGCATTTCTGAGGTGCTTCGAGCCGGCTGCAGGCCACGGCCATCAATGAAGGGTCCAGGCCACCGTTACCCACCGCGCTGTCACCCGTGGGGATGCCCACCAAACCTCACCCATCGCCTCCCGCAGCAGCACCCGGGAAGCAGCGCCCGGCCAGCTGCCTCCCGCCCACCCTCAGCCAGGCCCTCCGGGACACCCGCCGACGGCCCCCGGTCCCGACCGCAGCCCCACCTGACCACCGCCGCCCCGCTCTCCGCCTCCGTCCAAAATGGCGACACCCCCCGCCGGCGCCGCCGCCGCCAGCCTCTGCGGGGCGCTCTGGCCCGCCCCCGCGCGCCGTTCTATGGCCGCGCCCCCCTCTCCCCCCCCGCAGCGGACCCGCTTTCTCGCGGCCGGGCAGCCGCCATGTTTGTTGAGGGCGGCTTCGCTTGTTGTTGTGAAGGGCAGCTGGCCTGGCGCGCTGAGGGCTGCGCGGCTTCACCGCGCCGCAGCCGGCGGGCGGCCATGTCGGTTGAGGGCAGGCCTGTGGCCCAGAGGTGGCGGGGAAGGGTTCAGTTATGGCTGCGGGGCTGGGCAGGCTGGCTGAGGGGTGCTATGGCCAGCTTGCTGCCTGCGAGCTGGACAGGCCTTGTGTGGGCAGGACAGATGCCTTGAGACGGACAGCAGCGATGGAGACAGCCCACACAGCGTGGTCACTGGTCCCCTCTGCACGGGGACAAGCTTTATTGCCTGTTGCCCAAGGTGTCGTCCTGAGCCAGTTCCCTGTTTCCCCATCGCCTCTCTGCCAACCAGTACCCACAGGCAGAGCTTGCAGAGTGATACCTGTCCTTGGAGCAGCCCCTGACAAGACCTGTTGTGGCCCTGGTACAGCAGGAAGGTGAGACAGACCAGGCAGGCTGGTCTTTTTTGCCTTCAAGGAACCAAAGGTTTGGTTCTTTGAACCTCTCATCTCAAGAAACCAAGCCTCTTTGTGCCTCCTCATGTGGCGGCAGACATAGCAAAAGACTACAGAAACACTGTAGCCCAAAGAAAAGGAAGTAGATTGCCAGGAGGACCTGGTGTCTCCTTCATTTTAGGTTAAGGCAGACACAAAGCAGCAACACATATACAAGGGTGGCCACAATCAACCCAATGCTGAAGAAGACCTTGAAGATGTGGGCTGTGGGTCTACAGTGATATGGCAGCCCCCAGCATTGCCTTGCAGGGGCTAGATGATGTACTGCTGCTGGGTGAGGATGGCCTCCCTGGCACTGGCCCACTTGCCCGCGCCCTGCAGGAGTTACTGGTATGGTGTGTCCCCCCCCAGGCTTTCCCACTGTGTATCAGGACATTGTGAAAGGCTTGTCTTCTTGGTGGGTTTCCAGGGGAAAAGTCAACAAACAGCCTCATTAGGTGGGGCAGAAATGAGCTCTGGGGCTTCCCCTGATGAAGGGAGAGCCAAAGCACACAGGAGGAAGTGCTCAGTGCTTCTGCATGGATGAGTGGCCCAGAAGCAGGGAGAGGAACAAGTAGGACTTCCAGACAAAGGCTTGGCAGGCCAGGGACTGGGACTGGGACAGGCAGCAGGGTCAGCTGGGACAAGGATGGGTAGGGAAGGCTGGAGGAGACAAAGGACAAACCAGCAGGGGAAGGCACTGGCCAGAAAGGGCCTGTGAAAGGACACCAGCTTCCTGCTGTCACAGCAGTTTGTCTTTCACGTGGTTTTCCTGGGAAACCCGACTGCCACATATATGCAAAGCAGGGGAGAGGTGCTTTGTTAGCTGCCAGTAATCAATCCCAATGCTGGCTGTGCTGCTGCTGTGGGGCAGGCTGGCACAGCGCAGGGCTTACCTCAAAGCGCCAGAGCCCCCTGATTTCTCTGCTCCTCTCAAAGCAGGTGGGTACCAGCCCCTCATCCAGGCAGCATTTCAGGGCACATAGGCCAGAGGCACCAACACCAATGATGGCTACTTTCCCGGCAGCCATGTCCTGCAGGACTGTGGTGGTGGCAGGGATGCTGGGGAGTCTCGTCCTGGGGCAAAACACACTTGGGGGTGTGCGGAGCCTGGTGGGTCACAGCGGGGGGGCGCGGTGCCACTCGGTTGGGGATGGCTGTCCCAGTGCTTCCCCAGCCTGACTGAGATCAGCTGGGCTGTCACAAAATGTGTTTCTCACTGATATGATCTACAGGTTCTCCTTGCTGCCCTGCCACACCTCCTGCCTGCGCCTGCTCCCACTCCCGCAAAGGGCTCATGAGGACCTGTAAGTGCTTAACAATGCTGATGCTGCCATGGGGCTTCCTGGGCTCACGGCTGAGATGTGGCCGTGCTGCAGATTTTGGCAGGTCATGGCGTTGAAAACAGAAGCTTGTGGATGCTGAGTGCACTGATAGGCAGCAGCTGTGCAGCCCTGGCATGTAGTGGCCAGGAGCCCCATCACCACTGCATGTCCCCAACCCCCCCAGCGGTGGGGCTGCATGCAGGAGATGAGGGTGACACTGAGCTGTGCCACTGTGACTCCCATGGCAGGGCACGCCCTGAGCGAGGCTGTTTTGCTGTGGATACACGCATGTGCATGCGTGTGCATGTGTGCAGCCTGTGCTGTCGTAGGATGTTGTCATGATGCTGATTTCAAACCCATGTGAGACTCATGGGAATGCAGGGGATCATGGTGATGCCAGTAAGAGGAAAGACACCTGTCTGTTTAATGCATTTATCCAGTTAGGAAGTCTGCTGTGCCTTTGCCGCTCAGCTCTTGTGTGAGTGTGCCAGTGGTGGCATGGCTGGCTTAGAGGTGACAGAAAAGCCTGGTGTGTCCCTACTGGGTTGAAAGAGCAGGCTGAGAGGGCCTGGATTTTACTGTGTGGGTGAGCAGGTTTCGTCCTCCGCCCCTGGGTGTGGCTTCCCGGGGAAAGGCGGAGATCAGGCGCTGGGGTGTTATTTCACCAGCTGGGGAGGATCTGTGCATCTTGGCCTTGTGGCGTGGCCACAGCGGGGCCTTGTGGGTCAGGAGGAGGGGTCCTGCCAGCTCTGAAGTACACAGGTTACTAGGAGGCAGGGGATGAACAGCCCCCTCCCCGGCACACCCCTTTCGCACTTGTGGGTCACCTACAAGTAAGCAAAACCGATGGCGAGGATGGCTGCAGCTCCAGCCAGCTTGAAGAAGAGGGGCATGGCAGGAGCTGACGGGTGCTCCTCCACGAGCCGTGTCTGCAGGGGCTTGATGATGCGCTGCCGCTGGGTGAGGATGGCCTCCCTGGCACCATCCCACTTGCCCGGGCCCCGCAGGCGGTACTGGTATGGTGTGCAGGGCCCGAAGGCAACCTCCAGTGCCAGGCTAGGGTCGGTGAGGAAGAGGGTGAGCAGGTTGGGCTTGACCCCCACATGGCAGGCGAGCTCATCCATGTAGGGGATGTAGTCCACCTGGATGGTGTGCCGCTGGCTCTTCACGTACCTGTGAACATGGAGTGGAGGGTGAAGGGGTGCTAGAGGCAGAACTGGCAGATACCTCGCACGCCAACAAGGTGGTACTGAATGGGCTACCATTGGGAAGGATCAGAAGGGTGGGGTTAGAGCAGCTGAGCACATCCCTGCCATTTGTTGGCCAGGACAAATATGGCTGGACACAGCATAGGACAGGACAGATGCCCAACATCAGCTGTACCCCAAACAGTGCCCTTCCTGTTCCCAGGAGGATCTTACTGTTTTGCCATTGCTTCTCTCTTCTGCTTGATGTCTGCCTCCATGCAGTGTCGTGGAGGAAGCTTGTTCAACCCTAGGGAGGACAAGCCACAGCATGGCAGTGCTGGCAGCAATGGCTGAGATGTACACTGGCTATGCCATTTGCTACTGCCAGGATGGCACAGCCAGCTGCTGCCTCCTAGCCATGGCTGGGCACCATTTACACTGGCTGCAGGGTGCTGGCTTAGGCTGCAGCCACAAGGGAGGTTTGTCTCGCTTACCCTTGAAGACGCGGGTGGCCCAGCGACACTGGAGCTCGGAGATGGGCATGATGGCACCCAGGGGCTGGATGAGGCCAATGAAAGCCAGTGTTGGCTTCTCCAGGTCAGGGGGGAACATAAATTTGTATAGCGTGATCTGGTTCTCCACCACCTTCACACAGCCTTCAAGGAAGGGGAAGGAGAAGCTGTATCCCGTGGCGAAGACCACAGCGTCAATGTCTTCCCTGGTACCATCTTCAAAGATGGCAGTTGTCTCTGTGAACTCTTGAATGTTTGGCTTCACCAGCACCCTGCCTGAAATGATGCGGTTGGGCAGGTCGTCGTTGATGGTTGGGTGTTGGTCAAGGACCCTGAAAGTACAAGGAGCCATGAGGGTGCTGTGGTGGGTGTCCCTGCTCTGTGTCCTGCTCCAGCCATGGCTCCTTGCTCTGGGGATGCAGGTCCCCAGGGATGCTCATTTCCAGTGGGGCTGTTCCCACAGGGGTGCTTGGCAGGTGGCACTGCACTGACCAAGGTTCCCTGGAAGGGGCTGTGGTGGCTCCCTGGAGCATTGCCTGGGCACTACACAGCTATTAAGCAGGTTTCCAGGGCTGGTGCCTTGACCCAGCTCAGGCACACAGAGCATGGGAATGGCTGAGCAGTGCTGGACACACAGGAGGCAGAGGGTCGCTGCTGGGAAGGGGGAGCATTTGCTGGCACCTGTGCGTTGGCTTCAGGCCGTAGAGCGAGTGGTTGAACCTGGCGTTCAGCTGCTTCTCCATAGTGCTGCTCACCATGGACTGGCTCAGCAGCTTCTTCAGGAATGCGTTGGTGCGGGTGATGATGATGGTGTCGATGGGGTGGCCCTGATCTCCAACACGGTTGAAGACCCAAGCTCCACGGCGGGTGCTGAGGAAGACCTGGGCAAGGAAGTAAGCGTTGCCTCCTGAAGGCTTTGCTGGTCCTGAGGGGCTGCATGGGGAAGGCACGTCCCTGCCCCAGGGTAGGTCCTCTTCCTGCTGCCCAAGCACTCAGTAAAGACCAGGAGGGAAGAGCGAGCTGGTGGTCAGCACCTAGCAGGGGCAAGGAAGTAGGGAGCAGCCCAGGGGCAGCCCCAGTCCGGGGCTCAGAAATGGAAACTGAGGTATCCATAGAGGATCGAGTCTCAGCTAACGAAGGCTGGGATAGTGGGAGCCAGCACCGCCAGCTGCAGTGAGTACCAGGACAGAGCAGTGGCTGTGCCAGCATGTTGGTCCTGGTGTCCTTGTGGAGCTATCAGTGTCCCACCAGTTGCTGCCCTGGCCACTGGGACCCCACGCTGCTGCTCACCTGCTTGGCTGTTTGGCTGATCTCCACAGCCAGGTCTGCCCCTGAATTCCCGATCCCAATGACAACGACCCTCTTGTCTGTGAAGTCCCGAGTGTCCTTGTAGTCTCGGCTATGGATGTAGTGGCCCTTGAAGCTGTTGATTCCTGTGGGCAGGAAGGAGGGATGCTTGGCTTCCTGGGTGCTGGGCTGGAGGGTTACCTCCTGAAACACTGAGTTGGGGGTACCCCTGGCCCTGCCAGACCCTTCCTGGGGAGCATGGGAGCCCTCCTGGAGATGACTCAAGGCAGGGGAATGCTGAGGCCAGAAGGAGGAGCAACAGGGAGATTAGGGACTGCCACAGCCAAACTTTCTGGGGTCTCTCCTCATGCCCGGGTGTGGGGCAGTACCTGGGAAGGCGCTCAGTGGGAGGTGGGCCTCGGTGTGGTGCCCGGTGCACACCAGCACAGCATCAAAGACGGCCACCTCCTGCTTCCCCTCGCTCTCTGTCACCACCTCCCACTGGCCCGTGGTCGCGAAGTCGGGGCGCTTGGACACACGGCACACGCTGGTCTGGGTGCAGGGGGAGCGGGCGTCAGGCACCCTGTGCCCCGGCCCTGTTTCGCTGCTCACCCCAAACCCTGGCGGTTTCTCACCCTAAATCGGATGTGGCGGAGCAGGTCGAAGTGCTGTGCATACATGCGGAAGTACTCCATGATCTTGGAGTGGTGCATGTAGTTGGGGAAGTCTTCTGGGATGGGGTAGTCGCTGAAGCACATCATCTCCTTGGAGGTGTTGATGATGACAGAGCGGTAGATGCTTGCACGTCCCTCCTCGGGGTGCTCCTGCGGGAGTGGGGCACGGCTCGGCACTGGCCAGGGACGCCAGGACTGCCTGCCTGGTGCCTCACTGTGCCCGTGGGTGCAGGGTTAAGCCACACCTTAAGGTGTTAAGGCGATCACACCTACCCCTGCATTTAGCACTCTCCGATGCGTGTGACTGCTCACCCCATATAAGAGAGAAGAGGACTCTGTGTTGGTGAGGGCCATGAGTGGTAATAGTGTGTGGTGGGGTCTTGTGCCTCAGTTTCCCTGCTCCCACCCCTGTCTCTGATGAAGCAAGGTGTTCCTGAAGCTGTCCATGATGTCATTGCCCCAGTTGCCACTTCAGGTCTCACCAGTTCCTGAACCAACTCCAGCTATGTGACTGCTCCCACGTGATGAGTGTTTGCCTCATTAGCTGAGTGCTGCTGCTCTGGCTCTGCTCCCCCAGCCCCGTTTCTGACCGACCATGGGCAGAACCAGTGGACTGTAACTGGGCCACCCCAAACCCTATTCTGTCCTCGGGGTGCTCCTGTGGGATTGGGGCATGGCCTTGTGTGGTCAGGCACCATGGTGGGGACAGATGGCTGGGACTGATGTTGTGGCTTTTTATGTGGAGCCCCTGCCCTCAGCTCGCCTTCAGGACCCTGCCACAGCCGGCTGCATGCCACCCCACCAGCAGCCACTGATCCCCCGGCTGCTGCAGTGCTGACCCCCAACAAGACATGGCCAGCAAGGTTTACCTCAAACCTCCAGAGCCCTCCAATGTCCCTGCTCCTCTCGAAGCAGATGGGCTCCAGTGACTCCTGCAGGCAGGCTTTGATGGTGGACAGGCCGCTGCTGCCCCCTCCAATGATGGCCACCCTCTTTGCCCTGCTGCCCTCCACCTTTGGTCTCTGCCTGGAGACAGTGTTGGAGAATGGGGCTTAGGGGCACGGGCTGCAGCTGTGCACAGTTTGGTTCTGTGCTCCAAAATGATCACAAGCTTAGAGGCAGCCCCCAAAGTTTAGTCTGGGACTATGAGACAACAGCAGGGATGCTGTAGGGACATGGGATTGCAGAAGAGGTAGAGGTGCAGCCAGGCCCTGTGGTGTGCAGCTTGAGTAAACAAACACTGCTCTGAAGTTTTACCTCTGTGATTATCAGGATGTCCTTATATCTCACCTGGGCTTAGGTGGGATAGAGTTAATTTTCTTCTTAGTAGCTTGTGTAGTGCTGTGTTTTGCATTTAGTCTGAGAATAGTGCTGATAACACACCAAAATTTTACTTGTTTCTAAGTAGTGATTACCTTTGAGGACTTCTAGTCTCTTATGCTTTGCCAGTAAAGAGATGCAGAATAAGCCAGGAGGGAGCAGAGAGAGGACACCCGACCCAGACTAGCCAAAGAGGTATTCCATACCACAGCATGTCAAGCGCAGTATATAAACTTAGGAGAGTCACCCAGAAGGGACTAACTGCTGCTCAGGTCAGGCTGGGTATCAGTCAGCAGGTGCTGAACAATTGTATTGTTCATCGCTTGTCTGTCTTGGATTTTATTCCTTTTTTCCCTTTCATTATTTTTTTTTTTTATTTCAATTATTAAACTGTTTTTATCTCAACCCATGGGTTTTACCTTTTTCTGGCTCTCCTCTTCATCCCATGGGGTGTGAGGAGTGAACTATCAGCTGGGTAGTACTTAGTTGCCATCTGGGTTTAAACCATGACACAGAATCATCCCAACTCTGGTACCTGGGGGCACACGTGGTTCTAGCTGCTCTGCTGGCACCAGGTACCACATTGCCTATGTCCCCCCTGCCCCTGGGCTGGGCATGTTTGCACAGTGTCTCTGGAGCCATAGCTCACTCCGGGGCCATTGGAGTCACAAGTGGGGCCAGTGGGACCTGAGTGTGAGGAGCACTGTGCTTCTGGGGTGCCGCTGGTGCCAGGGTGGTGGGGCCGGTTAGAAAAAGGCTTTCCCTGGCAGTAGGAGGCACAGACCCGGTGGCTCTGGAGCACACCACTGGCTCCTGGCACACCTGCAGCTGGACAGCCCCTGGCGGCTGCAGGGGAAATTTGCTCTCCTGTGTCAGGGGAACTTTGCCCCGGAGCAGGGTTGTGGAGAGTCCAAGCTCCGCAGCTGAAAGGTTTTTAACCTTCCAAAAGTCACAGCATGTTTGCAGTAGGTGTAATAAAGCTCTTTCTGTCCCTTGCTGTTGACAAGGCTGATCTCTGTTTGGCCAGAGGCACCAAGCTGCCAATCCACATTCTGCCTGTCTGTTGAAAGCATCAAAAGCATCTCTTACCAGGCCAGTGGATTGGCAAGTGGATCAGCACGGGAATGGCAAGCAGGCAGCACTGGCAGTGCTTCTCTCCCTTCTCTGCTTGCAGCTGGCTTCTGGCTCTTTCAAGCTCTGCAGGGATGCCCAAGGTGACAGATAAAGGGGACTTCCAGCTTTCAACCCCACTGCTGTGCTATGAAATCTCTGTGCAGGTTGCCTTTGAATTTGCCCTTCTTCCTTCACAGCTATAAGAGATGGCACAGCTTGGACTTTGCTCCCACTGTGCTTGGATTCGTGACCCGGCTGAACTGCACCATGAGGCACAGGTGACTGTGGGAGTGCATCATGGACAAACCATGGCATTTCAGCTTGTTGATGTCAGTGGGAAAGCCACTATCCCCATGCCTGGCCAGGATGTAGTGTATGTTGGGCAGTGCATGCAGACACATCTGCTCAGGGCTTTCACAGTGGGCAGAGGTACTATGGGACAAACCGAGCAGAAAGCACCAGTCTCTTGTCACCAGCAGTTACAAGTGATAATCACAAGAGGAGACGAAAGGTCTCGCTGGGGAAGGTGGAAGGAAACAGAGCAGAGGTGACAGGGCAGCTGGGCAGCCCACGACAAAGTGAGGCTGTGCACTGGAGATAGCAGGTGCCACCAAGCAGCCTGTGGAGGGTCCTTCAAGTGAGCTGGGAGCAACTTTTGGCATGCACATGTATGTAGGAACAAACCAGATAAGCACAGAGTTGCTGCTGTACTCCTCCTGCCTGAAGAGGAAGACCCCATGACTCTAAGAACACTTGGATAAAAAGCACCCTGTATCTGGGAAAGAGTAGAGCTAGGATATTTTGGCGCCGCTCAATAAGCCCTAATCACCCCAAGCCCTGACCACACTGGTGTGTGCTGCATGCCCATGATCTACAGCCACCAGAGAACTCATCTCTGCCTTGAGGTGGGAGGGCTGGCGTAGCGGCTGTATGCTGCTGTGCACACTCTGGACTGGCCCAGCCTCCTACCAGGCATGAGGTGCAACCAGGGGATTGGTTTTTTTGGTTGCTGGAGTGCAAACCCACAGCTGTTAGCTCAGGGCTCAGCTCTGGGGGAACCTTGCCATGTCAAGTGCTTTCATTGCAGCCCCTATATAATTGACAGCAGGTGACAGACAGAAATAGGATACTTATACCAGTGGCCCTCAGGCTGCTCCTGCACATTTCACCCAGAGAAACAGCACACATAAAACAGTGACTGGTTTTAATACAACTTAATCCATGCTTTCCAGGCACTGAGTGTGCTAACAGACCCGAACGGCCATGATGAGCCTCACTTGGGCCCAAACCCCTCCCTCCCCATGCCACGAGCACTATTTAAGTCCAGTCCAGAGCCCTCACTCTCTACCTGGCTGTGGTTCTTGTTGACGTATGTTCTGTGCTTTTCTGGTGCAGTCTCAGCTGTGGCTTATTACAGAAGTACCTCATGACTCTCTTCTGCCAAAGACAAGCAGTTCCCTGTGAAATACAGGCTGCCAGGACTAATGGTGCCAGGGTAGGAAAGCCAGCCCACCTGGAGTATGGGGAGCTGTGGTGGAGGTTGGCAGAACCAGAGCCTCTTGCTATAGGAGGTGCAGGTAAGACTCAGCTCCTGGGGTTGCCCAGCAGCCTGGATGAGTGTGAGCAGCTAGCCTATGGGGAAGGGGCTCATGCTGCAGTATGCTGTCAGCAGCACTGGTAGCATGCTAGCAAGCAGGAACTACTGTGAATGCACTGTATACACCCTGGTAGACTAAAAACCCTGTGGAGGGGAAAAGCAGTTATGAAGTTCTGCACAAGGTCTTCAGGAGCACGCTGCTGTTAGCAGATGCTTCCCCCATTACCTGCTGTCTTGGAGAAGGCATGGATGGACCAAACCTTTGGTTGCACCTTCTTTCCCCACGACACTGGGAGCCAGGTGCCTCTGTCCTCGCTGCTTTAAGATCTGTTCTCTGTGTAGCACCTTAATTTAGAGCAATGGAAGAGATGCACTGCTTAGGAAGGCAGAGTTCTTCATAAACCTGAGGAGAGACCCTAGAGAGTGCCCTCCAGGCGTATTTTATAGATCAGGCTGTGCAGGGCATACTCATAATTGTAACATGATCAGTGTCTTTTCAGAGAAGCCACAGCTACCATGTACATCACCGGCTAGTGCAGCAGGTGCCCAGCAACAGCATGCAGATTCACAGTATCAGTTGTGAACTGCCACATGAATGTGCTGACCTCTCCCTGGGCTCTGCATGGACTGTTTGTCTTTTTTTTTCATGTGACAGCAGTCAGTGCAGCCGCTTGGCTGATGCACACCCTGCCCAACAGGGCAAGACAGCACCAAAGTGCAAACCCAGGAGCTGGCAGTGCTGCTAGTGTTGAAGTCTTGGTGGGATAGATGGGGTTCAAAGTATGAGCCCAAGTCCCAGTATCCCCTCCTTGTGCATGCTTAGAAAATCAGGTGCACATCTCTTCCTTTGGGAGGGACCCAGTCATCAATGGCTCCAGAGTGCAAAGAGTGCAGGTGCGCTGAGCGGGGACAACCAGCAGTACTCCACCACACTGTACAGCATGTAGCCCAGCAGCAGACCAAATAGCACGTCTGTCATGTTGTGCCTGCCCAGCATTACCCTTGAAATGCTGACAATGAGAACCCAGAGTACCATGAGGACCCGCAGTGGGACGGCCAGTACCAGGTGGCGCAGAACGAAGCGGCAGACCAGGGCAGCTCTGGTGGCATGGCCTGATGGGAAGGAGTACTTGTCCACTGAGATGGTGACAAACATGTCCATTTTGTTGTGGGTGGGCCGTGGCCGCCTGACAATCCCTTTCACCACTGCCACCATCACGAGATCCAGCAGCAATGCTAGGAAACAGTAACAGCGAGTGAGCAAAGTTTGGGTTTTGGTTTTGTATTTGTTCATTTTGAGGGTTTTTTTCCCTCCATGGAAAACAAAGCAAGAATCAAAGCAAAGCCATTAGCTAAGGAGAAAGCACTTGGCTACCAAAACAAGCTAAGAGAAAGCAGTATTTCCCATGGTTACAATACCCAGGCAGGGAGAGCATCCCAATGCTTGGCCTTCTCCAGCATGAGCAAATCTTCAATCTTTCCTCTTGCTGCATGCAGCTTTGTGCAATGCCAGACATCTGCCTGCCACAGCCAACAACAGGTCTCTGTCTGGCTTGTACCCAAGGGCTTTTGTGTGTAAAATCTGATCTTGCCAAGACTCGGGGCTCAAACCAACCCTTAACCTGAAGGCAAAAGAGGAGTTAATAGTCCCCACAACTCCCTGACAGCTTGTGCTGAATCAGCATTGCTTTGCTTACTCTGGTGGGTAGGGGTCAAATAGTATGACCAACTCATTTCAAGCACTCAGCCACAACTCAGTGTGAGGGGCTCTGAGCTTGTGTGGTGCCAGGGTTCCTGCAGTCTAAATTCTCCCTGCTGCTGGGAGAATGATGTCAGAAAGTTAACCACGCTTTCATTCTCAATAGCTTAATAAAGGATGATTTAAAAAATGGTGGCTTGCCCCCAGAGACCTAAAGGCTGTTACAGTAAGAGTCTGAGGTGAAGCATCTATGAGGAGCGGTGAGTGAGTATTTGGCAAGAGCAGCTTCTCCTGTAGGGGAGAGAGTGCTTTCTCCATTCCTGTTAGCTTTGTTAGCCCAGTGTTCAGAGCTAGGGGTACTTCCTCCAAGGAAGTCCTGTGAGAGAGACCAACTTCTGCTTGCCTTAAGGCTTGTTTCTGGACAACAAATCTGTTTGTCCCTTCGGTTCATTCCCTTTGGTTAATCATTTAATTTAACAATCTCCCCTTCATGTAAACCTTGTTCAGTTGCTTATTTTAGATACGGTTCTTGGCCATGTTGGACGTTAGAGAACACTCCTTTCCCACGTGGGTGCTGCAGCCCTGGGACAGGGACCCAGAAGGGTGGGTGGCTCTGACCAGCAGGGTTGAGGGCTGATCAAAGCCCTGGTACTGGGACAGACCTCCCTGGAGCAGAGGTTAAGTTGGAGGCTTCCAGGTCCCTTCCCACTGCTCTGCTTTGGGACTGTAATTTAATCATGTGCTGCTAAATGAAAAAGATACACAAAACCATGTTTCCTACCAAGCAAATTTCAATTCAAATTACAAATGTGAGATACTAATATTTTGCAACTTAAAGAGTAAGAACTAGGAATCTGAAAAGGTCTGTTTGCTCTGGAGCTCCTAGTTGCTAAATGAGCAAAAATAAGTAAGTACACCTAGTAGGACAGGACATTGGTGGAGGGGGGAATGAGGGGTGGGGATATTACACCACACAAGATTAAAATGCATGCTTTAAATCAAGTTTCCTAAATGGCTGATACAGAACAATCCATGCAGGCACTACCTGCAGGGAGTCCAAGGGTGTAGACATCTGTGTGGCAGAGCAGCTTTTCAGGGAATGGGGTGGTGTCTCAATATTAGGTAGCTGCGCCTCGAATGCGCTGTGCCGATAAGCTGAAGAGGTAAAAGCAAGTTCAGTTCCCTGAAAGCTTTGCGCAACTGCAGGAGCAGTCTACCTGTTAGGAGTTTCACTGTGTGTGGTTGCATCTGTGACGGATGAGCAATACCCATGCCACCAGGCACCCCAGATGGGCCTGCACTCAAAATCAGCTGGATTCCTCAGGGCTACAGGAGGACCGAGGTTTTCTCAGTTCCGCCCCACCCTTCCGATCCCATCCTCCCCCCTCAGCTGCAGCCAGCCCCTGCCTGCAGTGCCCTTTGGTGAGTCCCCAGCCTCACCGAAGAGCAGGTTGAGCAGCACCTCCCTGGCCGCTGAACTGTCGCTCTGGCAGAGACCGTAGAAAGTGCCAAGCAGCCAGGGGATGCCGTGCCCCGAAATCTCGATGACCTTCATGAGGGGGCGGGCGCTGCCCCAGGTCGAGCCCTCTCCGGCGCAGACGCCCAGCCGCTTGGATGCCCAAAGGTCAATGGCCAGCAGGGAGCTGAGGGCGATGCCCAGGAAGGAAGGGTTCAGCTTCATGCAGTCCTCCTCGGGCATGGGGGCTGCCGCGGAGCCGCCCGACTCCTTGCGGCGTGACGGGCTGTCGGGGGGGACGGGGCTGCGCTGGCTCACGAGGGACAGGAACTCGGGACGGCCGCTGCTGCTGCCGCCGGCGCGTCGCTCGCGGCTGCTCCGGGGGCTCGGCATGGCGAGAGGAGGCGGCTTGGGAGAGGTGGGGGCCGGTCGCCGGCTGCCAGGCCTGTTCTGCCAACGGGGCCCAGGCGAGGACCTTACCTGTTACCCCTGCCCGGGCCTGCGTCTCAGCCTCCACCTCCCCGCTACCGGCCCCGCACCCTGCTCGGCACCGCGGCCTCCCGCTACCACACCGCCGTGGCCCAGTTCCCCCTCCCGCTGTGCCCCGGTACCCAGCGGCCCCGGCGCGGTCCCACTTCCTCTTTCACCGCCCACCGTGACTCGCTCTGTTGCCATGGAGACAAAGGACCCCGCGGAAGAACTGAGGCGCCCCCTGGCGGCGGGGAGGTCGCTCTTCTCCGCTTTGCTCCGGGGCGGGGGCCCCGCGGACTCGCCCCGCCTCCCTGTCGCGCACGTGCCCGCCCCGGCCGGCGTACGGAAGCCGGCGAGGGCCTCAAGAGGCTCGGTGGCGGCGCGTTCGCCCTGCCGGCGCCGGTGCGGGCGCCGGTGCGCGGGCGGCGATGCGCGGCCGCTGCGG
>WYDI02031271.1:0-46911 GCA_009867235.2 Psittacus erithacus | reverse complement strand
TCCCTTCCCTTCCCTTCCCTTCCCTTCCCTTCCCTTCCCTTCCCTTCCCTTCCCTTCCCTTCCCTTCCCTTCCTCTGGATAGAATAGGAAATTCTTAGCAGGCTACACTGATTAAAACAAACAAAGAGAAGTACCTGTAAAAAGGATGTATTTGTGTAGTAAATTCCAGAGCATTTCAGCTGTACTTTTGTATAGTTAAGCTGGTTTCACACATGTTAATCTCTACAAACTTCCCAACAGGAAACACTATAAAAACTCTTTGGATTTGGGGTTTGACTTTTAGCATTCAATGATGAGGTAAGGTCACAGAGGCACCAGGAAGAAAGAGAGCAAGAGGGAGGTGGAACAAGGATATGGGTTGCTTCATCATGTTGTCCATTGGACAGCAAAAGTTGGGGCTGCTTTAGGAAAACATTTTGGCAAATACCCATTTGCAGCACTGTTACGAAAAGTCCCATGCAATATTGACCCTGTTATCCATGTATAGGTGTATGTATGCTTATGGAACATTTATTGACAGGTAGCGTTTCTTCTGAGCTGTGCCACTGAATCCGGTCACAAGAGATCTGGCTGTATGTCATTGGGATTCTGGGTGATGCTGGGCAAGCCCCTGCTTTTCCCAGTCCTTCATCTTCACCCTCTGTAAAGAAGGACACTGGTTTTATTTGCAAAGTACAGATAGGAATTACTGCTTATCAGTCTGATGGTTATTATTAGCGACTAGAAATAAGAAACGATAGCAGCAAGTGGAACAGGGAAAGGGTAAATGTCCCAAATGATTTCCACTGACAGCTGCTCCCACTAAGATTGGGGAGAAGTTGTTGCTCTGCAGAGTTTCTCCGTAACACCAGTACCAATAAGCAGGTGCTTTCTGTGACAGCAGCCCTGAAACTGGAGGAGGAAAGTTATTGTTGTTACCTCCATAAGAAGGTGTATCATGCTCAGGGTGAAAACCCCTGTCAATAGCAGGAAAGGCTTGATTAAAGGTGCCAAACATTGTGGCTTCACCTCCAAACCTCTTGGTAATTGGGCAGGAAACCGGAGAACATGTCACTGCAGTTGAATTTCTGCCTGATCACCAAACAGCCCAGCAAATCAGTGAAAATCACCCAGCCCTTGCACGTGAAAAAAACCAACCCTCCCTCAGCATTAACAAGTGTAAAGGGTCAGCAATTATTAATATCCGGTAATTCCTTTTCTCTCTCTTCCTGCACTTTCTCTACTATGCATCTCTTTGCACATTGCAGTGCTGGATAGGAGCAGGGATGGCTGCTGAGGACACTTGACACCATATAACTCATCCAGAACAAAAGGGAGAGACAGCTGGAGAAAAGCCCTTTTTAAGGAGATGCTCAAACACTTAGAGTTGTCTTCTCCTGGAGGAGGAAAAAGTGGGAAAGAGAAAAGGAAATTCCTTCTCAGTTCTGGGCTCTCCCACATGAATTCTGTGACAGAGATGAAGAGAAAGCAGGTGAAGGAATAGATGTAGTGAGAACAGAAAGCATATGGGTAAGGAGAGCTCAGCACCTTTCTCACAAATCTTTTCCCCAGGGGAATGAGCTGCTGCTGATTTTGGCTGTCAGCAGCGCTGGGATTTACAAGGTGCTGCTGGGCTTTCTCATCCTAAGTCAAAGTGCGGGAGGCAACAGCATGCCATCATCCTTGTCATGGCTTAATGAAAAGACAGGCTGATGCAGGTATGTGCGAAAAAGTGTTTGCCTGCTTTATGGTTTGCATTTAAAGAAGCAAAATGTTCACCTGACTTTCTTAGGGGTGGAGAACGGAGAAACTTGCATCAAATCTTTTTTCTTCAGAAAAAAAGTGCTAGATAGAGTTAGGCCAGACTTGGCTTATTGGGGTTTCCATTCAGCACTGGTATTTCTGTTCCTTTCGAAGCCGACTAGTTAGCAAAATGCCTGCAGTGTTATTTTCACTGGCACAGAAGTGGGTGCTATGTTTATTTATTTATGAAGAATGACTGTATTGCTGTGTTTTCCCGAGCATGGCTGAAAACAAGCAGATGAAAACAAGCAGATGAAAACAAGCAGCAGGAGACTGTTTCTTTGCACTTGGTGCTGAGCCTCTTTTGGCTTGCAAAGCCTCTGCTTTTTCTTCCCCAGGATGATGCTACTATCCCCTCAGTGTCTGGTGCTTCTCTCACGTCTCTTCTGAGAGTGCCTGGGTCTGTTCTGCCACTTCTCTTTCAGATCAACCTCCTGCCCTTGTACTAACCATCACCTTCCTTTGAAATGCCTCCTATCCCTCTGTGCCCCAGCCTATGCACAGCGGCATGCTTGAGAGGTGGTTTTCCCTTGTCTCAGTTATCACTAAGCACAGATTATTTAAGATTGATTACTTTTAACTGGGATGGAAGGTGGCTTTCATGTTCCACAGCCTCGCTGAGGAGATATGTAGCAGGAAACAGACTGATGGGGTTCATCTCTGTTGAGTGATTTTAGGAGCCAAAAATGGGAATTGGTCTGCTGCTTACAGAATTTCACCCACCTCCTGCACTGTCATGATCAGTGCATTTCCCTGGCTAATAATACCCTGAATTAATGACATGTGAGTGTCCTGCTCACTCACAAATCCAACTCCACAGCAAGAACTTTTTCCCTTCTACTCTCAAGAAGTCATATGGATGCAGACATAAACTGGGCAGGTTGGTACTGTAGGCAGGGATCAGGAGCTGGAGATCAGCTGCCCAGTCTCTACACTGCTGGACATCTTGGTGTAGCAATAATCAAGGCCCCTTTTGAGATGAAACCCCTTTCCAGTTCCTCGCTTCAGTCCATCGGACCATGTTTCTCAGGGGTGAAGGGCCCAGTCATGCATTTCGTGCCGAGTCTGTATTGCACCCTGTCTTATGTATCAGTGTGCTAAAGTCTACTCAAGTAGAACAGAGACAAAAGGAAAAGGACAGAGTGATAGAAGTCATCAGAGAGGGTGGGATGCAAGGAAAGACAAAGTAGTTCAAAGTGCCTTGGGATGCTGAGGTGCCATGAAGAGGAGAGAATAGGAGGTAACACACCAGACTCAGGCAACAGAAAGGCTGTCAAGTGTTTTGAGTGCATTGGAGCAGAAATGATGTGCCAGTTGTTTTCAGTTTCCCAGATGTGAGAGGCTTCATGAATTAATTTAGAGAATATACAAGCAAAAGATGTGAGTGTACTCAGTGTTCTTGACCACATCATGCCTCTTCTCTCTTCCTGCCTTTGTTCAGCTAAATCCTGAACTTGCTGGGCTGGGACTGCTTTTCAGTATGTGCATACCCTCCATCTCACACACCAGCATCCTCCACAACACACTGGTGAGAGAAATAACAGCTTGTGTTAAAGGGAAAATGGGGAATGGCTGGAGCACAGGCACAGGGGTAATTGTGATGTCCGGTGAGGGATGAAACAATATGTACCAATTCTTTCACTGCCTCCATTTCCTTGAAAAGGAGAAGGGGAGAAAAATCCCTCCAAAACCCATGAGGCACAAACGTGTTATTTTTCCTCTTTTGAAAACAAACGGCCTTTTCAATTAGACTGGCTTGTCCCTGAGACAATCTATCTGGGGTTTATAAAAGCAAACACTTGAGTAATTAGTTCTATCCAGGAAGAATATTAACTCTGTTTATCTTTGTGCAATTAATCACTGACCCTGCCAGCTCTACAAAGCCTCCTTTGCACAGATGGGGCAGTGGAGGAGGCGAGCAGAGGGCAGGAGCAGAGGTGAGTAACATGTGACATGCAAGGAGAGCAAGTCAGGATGCTGTAACATATATATTCCTCCCCAACACCTAAACAATTGCCTATGTAAATCCTGTGAAACCATATTCCAGCCGTGTGGGGCTGTGAAGGACTGCTAATTGAAGAAACAATAAATAACACTGTTTAATACAATTATTTATATTAGCCTATTAGCTATGGGCACATTCAGCTCTTCACCATGGTTCATTTCCCTAATTGATAAAGCAGTTGCAGTGTTTTCCATGCAGCACTGCTGGAACCAGAGCCCAGAAGCTGGCAGGTGAACTGGCACTGAATGCCTCCAGCCGGGGGAATCCCAGCCTGGTTTGAACATTGCCAAGTGCCACCCCAAAGCTGGCTCTGTGTCAGTGGCTAGTGTTATAAGCTAGCTGTGGTTTACTCTGATCTCAGTCTACAGGGAATGAAGTAACTGTGAGTCTCTTCCTCTATCCCTGACCTCCAGTTTAACTGAGGAAATGTTTGGGTATATTCAAGTGTTTTTTGACAGCATGAAACAAGATCAAGGTCTGCTTCCTTCTTACAGCTGATATGACTGTACTGACCATCTCTCCAATGCTGCTTCAGGCAGATTTTCTTACTGATTTTACAGTAGTGGCTGAGAACACTAGGATGAAATAAAAGGTGACAAATATAAAGCATACTGTGTTTAGCAGTGTTCCAGTACATAAAGGCACCTATGAGAAAGATGGAGAGGACTTTTTATAAGAGCAAGTAATGACAGGACAAGGAGGAATGGCTTTAAACTGAAAGAGGGGAGATTTAGATTAGCTATAAGGAAGAAATTCTTCACTGCTGGGGTGGTGAGACACTGGCACAGGGTGCCCAGAGAAGCTGTGTATGTCCCATCCCTGGCAGTGTTCAAGGCCAGGCTGGACGGGGCTTCGAGCAACCTGCTCTAGTGAAAGGTGTCCCTGCCCATGGCAGGAGGTTGTAGCCAAGTGATCTCAAAGGTCCCTTCCAACCCAAAACATTCAATGATTCTATGTAACTAATTAAAATCAAGCAGAATTCAGCAGGCAGATGGCAAGATTAGCAATAAAATGAACAGAACTGATGAGCATCTTGTCTTGACTCAGGTTAGAGAAGACCAGACTCCTTACCACAAGAAACAGCCTCAGTTTCTGCCCGCAGTCCTTTGTTACTTCTATGTGTCCTGAATATAAAATAAGAAGATGAGATGCAGCTCTCCAGACACTTGATGGAGCCCAAGATGATAGCGGACCTGCTTTGTCTGCCAAGACCTTGGTGTTCCTGCTCTTGGCCACTGCTGTGGCTGATCACAGGCGTATAAAATATATGTGCAAGGCTGGCTGGTGGGAGCGGTGGGTCTTGTTCCTCCACACCTCCAAAATGGTCTTACACAGGTTGACTCATACCTGACTCTTTCACTAGCTTGGATTTACCAAAAGGCTGATTTCAAAAGGAATTAAGTCTGCTGGACAAAACACAGTGTTAGCCACTTCTTCCAAGAACACAGAACATGTTTCAGTCCCTGTTTTCATCTCTTTGAGGACCTACAGTTTGTCTTGTTGACCCTAACAGAGCTGGCTGTGTGTGCTCTCCTGTATCTCCCTCCACACATCCATTTGTGTGGAAGCAGGGGGCATTCTTGCGCCGATGCCAGTGTTTTTCCTGGTATTATTTTGCTGTGACACACAAAGCACAGTGTTTTGCATGCAGATCATTGCTGGTGCTGTGAGTTTGTGAATGGCCCCAGGCCAAGCTTTTCCAGAAAGGAAGAAAAAAGGGTTCCCCTTTTCTCATCCCCTTTATGATGAGTTACTTTTCTATCTCAGCCACTCTTGTTGCATCCAAAGAAGTTGAACTCCAGGTCAGAGGAAACCTGATCATCCTCTCCCACCTCCTACCCGAGTTGCTGTTCATTAAGGTGAGGTATAGCTTTACCTTCCGGGACACTCCTTTTGCTCTTTACCAACCCTGCTGAACACTAAGCAGGTCACATATGGCCTCTGTCAGCTGCCCTGCAAATCTTTTGTACCTTTTAATGAAAACATTGCCAGTGTTTTCCTTCTGTCACTGCTGGAACCCAGCTGCATCTTGGTGATAAATGGTGCCCACTGCTGAAGGAATGCTTCAGCGAAAGCCACGACTCTGCAAGGACACTGTGCCGATCCGAAACTGCAGCCAGGGGTTGCCTCCATCAGCCCTGGGGTGCAATAGGGTTTTCAGCCCCTCCCTGCTGGTGGGGCAATAAAACCTCCTCTGCCCCTTCTTTTTCCACCAGGTATTGGGGAGGATGGATTTCTGTATGAACTCACATTATTGTGATAGCAATGAAATGATGCGGTTGTCTGTCATCAGCTTCAGCACACAAGCTGAGCAGTTTTTTATTACAAAAATCTCTCAGTTTTCAAGTTCCAGTCTGAGAATGGGTGATACTTCAGAGATTCAGTGGAAGAGTGAGGATTTACGGAAATCCAGTGAATGGCTCTGCATCCATGTTACATACAAGCAGGGACCAAGATGTGAAAGCAAGGGATGAGAAAGCGACTTACGAGCAGAGTGACCAGCTTCTGTGCCTTCTTTCATGTGAACCAAAGGTTGTTCTGAGGAGACAAACCTGAGCTCCTACTCTTGCTCCTTTTGAGCTCCTACCTGGGTCAGATAGGCAGTGTGAGTGCCTTTCCTCGGCTTGGTAGTTTCTGTACAGTGTAGATAATGACCTGATTTGAGACTCGCATCTCTCCAGTGTTTTCCTGTGGTCCATCCCTGGGGTCCATGAGGAGACACTGGCTCTCCTACAGCTCACCAGGACTTAGTTAATGCCAGAGCAGGAATTTACTCATGTATTCCTTCTTGTGGTGACATCTGTGGTTATGGAAGACCCTGACCTCTTTGATCCAGCTTACAACCACCCTAATAAGAAGAAATATGCATATTTTTTAATTATTTTAATTTATTTTTAGCTAGATCACCAAACAGATTCAACTCCCCATGCAGCTATGTGGTTGCTGCATTGACTGGAGATCAATGATTGCTGATGTCAAGACAAAAGAGGAAACAGGTCCCAGGAGCTGTTAGAAAAGTGCGTGCTTGTGGCTTTCTTCAATGATCTTAGATCACTTTAAAGCAGCCATTAATCCTCTCCCTTTAAAGAGTCATGGTTTCGGTGTTGGATAATCTCAGATCAAGCCCAAGTGGCTGTCAAGATGGGTGGTCATCACAATAAAATATAGGATATCAGGATGCAACTCAATTTAGCACATAATCTGCCAAAGTCAGTGATCCTGTAATTAATGTCTTAAGAGAAGGAAAAGAAAATCTTTACTTACAGGAAGGGAAAGACATTTTAATGTCTTCAGAGGGTCACACAACAGAGCAGTGTTGTCTAAGAGTGGTAGCTGGGGAAAGGAATCTCTCTCAGTTTCCGATTTCAGTACTTCACTCACAGATGTATGAGATTTGAGAAGTCAATGCGTGTTTCCTCCATGCCACCCTAACAACTGCGGGTTCGAGCATGTTTTTTATCTATTTAGTCTGAATGGGCTTCTCTGACCCTTGCTGAGAATATCACAAGAGATTACATGGAGATACATCATCAGCCCTTGTTGATTCTCTTTTCTGTTTCCTCCTTTTGTTTCAAAAATACGATGACTTTTCCAAAGCCACTATGGCTGTAAATCAATATTCCAGTTGGGCACTGCCTTGGACACCCAGCACTTCAATGCTTGTGCCTTCAGCCTTCAATGTAAGGGCTTTCTGGGAGACTCAGGAAAAGCGGTGAAATAATGAACCTATGTTTCTCCTCAAAGCAAGGCAACTGAATAAGGGTCAGATTAACCTGACAATCACATTTCTGCCTTTGGTTTAAAACAGCTCTTGGATTGCTTGAGGCATGCACAACAGACTTACTGCCTGGGACAGTTTGAAAGCATTCACTGGTGGAGAAGAACAGTTTCCTTAGCTTGAATGTGTCCTGCTCAACTGGCACCAGGCTTTTCCATTATATGGGCAGAGCTGCATTGCAGTGGTGTGTGGATGAGAACTATGTCCAAGGGGAGGAGAGGAGGTGGCAGGAGCAGGATGAGAGGGTGAGTAGGACAGAGAAGCAGATGGAGGTCCTTGGGGCTGTGTGTTGCTGCTCCTGCTGCCAAAAGGGGAGGAGAGGATGGAAAGGGGAAATAAGAATGAATAATGTGCTTGTCTTCTCCATAAACCTCCCCTCCAGGGCAGCAGGCCATTCCTTAGAAGCATTTGCTTATTCCCTGCTCAACTGTAATTGAAGTTTCCTTGTACCCAACACCACTGATGGGGCAGAGCACACACAAGAAGTTTGTACAATCTACTGATTTTCCCTTGTGTCCATTAGATGCAAAACATCAGTTTTTTAGACTTCTGCATTTGTTAAGGCTTTTCACAAGGCTGGGGAGAAACTTCCATGGCTCTTTGAACTCTCCTGCACACAATCAGCATGAGGCTAGGTATGAGTTTTTCACCAGTCCTTGAAACTTAGATGCAGAAGTGCAGTAGATCTCCTTCAGGTGTCCCAGGGAGCTGATTAGCAGTTATATCACCTGTCCAGCATATAATCTCTGCAAATTATGGAAAATTTACCAGCACTTTGGCAATCCAAAAGCAGGAAGCATCCGGGAGCAGAGCTGAGTGCTTATCCAGTGCTGGACTTTGAGGCCACAATGACTCTAAGAGATGAGAGATGTGCTAAGAGATGAGCTATTTCTCTTTGCTAGTGAATTTTGAAAGTTGAATAAAAAGAGGATTTATCAAGTGCTTTAAGGAGATTTGGAGTGCACGTTATGAGGAGGGAGTGTGTGCTTATGTGAGGAGCCATGGCTGTTCCCACAGAACAGAGATGAGAAAACCGCTTCTTCCCCCAGCCTGCTGTCCCATTGCCCCTCTGCCTGCACATGAACTGCTGTGTGACTGAAATGAATCTGACCTTAAGAAAGAATTAAAAAACATTACTTTTTCTTCTACACACAGCCTTTGGGTAAATGCCTTGGTGGTCTGATACACACTGGCACAAAGGAGCCATTAATGGCACGGGGAGCCTCAAGGAAGCCGCGATGCCACCTAAGAAAGCACCACAGTCGTAATTCTCCCAGAGGCTTTTTGCTTTCTTCCCCACCTGCCCCAGATCAAAGGCCTCAAGGAAAATGGATGTCAGGAGGTGGAGGGGTTAGCTGTTGTGAGTGTATGCTTGTGTGTTTTCCTGCCATATCCCAGCGGTTGTGCAGCCCCGGTGAAGACCAGGGCTCTATTATTAATTCTCTTGTATCAGTAGAAAGGAGCAGGGCAGCGGGGTCAAGGGAACTGAAAGAGGCCTTGCAAGGCAAGCAAAAGAAAGTATTGAGGGGAAAGTAGCACTATCAGCTTTTGTGATGTGATAGCAACTTTCACCATCCTTGACCTCTCTCTGTGCCTACCAGAGGTAAATGACTGTGCTGGGAAAGCCTAGAAATTGGATTGGAGAGCAGTTCAAAAGGTTTTTTAAAAGCACAGGGGGGGAAAAGGGTAACTATCTGTTTTATATAAAAAGTGTAGGTAGGTTATAATGTCAGTTATATTTCTGAAGCAAGAAATTAGAGCTATGGTCATTAATGATATTAAAATGAGATTATACAGATTGAAATAGAACAGTCTAAGGATTCACAAAATTAGTCAAAGATGGTTGTGAGCATAGGTTATCATGAGAAATAACATAATATTTATATATAACTATTGTCTGTAGAATTTAGGTTTTGTCTTAGATATTATATCTGAGACAAAACTTAATGTAATGTTATCTAATGTAATCTAAGATGAAGTGTACTCATTTATAAAACACATTGTTTAAGGGCATGCCCCCGACCATGAGAAAAATGGATGAGCTCTAATAGGGACTGAAGCACACAGGTGGTGGCCAGCATGAAGCTCTGCTGCCTGTGGTGTGGAGCACAGGGACCAACAGAGCTTCCAGGACACACCACCTTGTTTTCACTTTCGAATGCTAAAGAAATGAGGTGATGACTCAAAGTCATGATTGCAGCGGAGAAGAAAGAAGCACATTGTGGCTTCAAACATGCCCAGAGCAGCCTTGCCTGGAGCCACCACCCCTTCCCTGTGGAAAGCAGCAAAGTGTTGTTTGGTTTATGTTTTCCTACAAAAAAAGCCAAATACAAAGCTAGCACAGTTTGGATGCTGGTTTATATCCAAAGAGATTCCCATCCCCTGGTCTTGCTTGCACAGACACTTGAGTAAAAGCTGACATCTTCACTACAGAAGGTCACCTGTGCAAGTGTTTTGCAACTGTGAAAAACTTCATTCTCTACGCAGGCTCTCAGGATCACTGTTAGACTCGGTGCTTTCTCTGGGGGAGGAAGGGAGGGAGGAAGCTATCTGTTTATCCAGGTTTCTGTGAAATTGCCGTTAACCTGTGACACGATGCAAGGCTTGCTGGCTCTACCTGCTGGCTAGAGGGGAAACCACACTCCCCTCGCTAGGATGGCCTTAAAGCATTAACAAACCATTTCATGAGACAATGGATTAAATATAATAGAGGAAATCAAAAAGCAGCTGCTACCTGATCGTTTTCAGGTTGTCAAGTATGCCAATACAGCAAGAGTGATGGCTTGGGGCAGTGGGAATTGATAACATTTCCCGGCTTCCTGTCAGGCTCTCAACAACTGAGAGATGAGAAACATCGGCCCAGAAACCAGTCCCACTGCAGCAGTTTCATCTGTGTGAAGATTAAAGCTCAGACCATTGCACATCCCGCTGCAGTTTGGAGAACTGGGGATCGACTCCATTTCACCTCAATCTCACTCTGTTCTAGGGCATTGCAAAGCCGTGGGCTGAAAAGATGCTTTTCATTACTGAATTTTAGCTCCATGGTCTCAACTCTGATGGAAAAAATGAACTGTTACAAAAGCAAAAAGGGGCTTGTCTGTGGTTTAGCTGATCCCTTTTTAATTGGTGTATCAGCAGGCATGAAGTGAATGGCCTCTTCTCTCAGCTTTTCTCCAAATAATGATTGCCTCAAACAGTGTCTCTTACGCAACCAGTATTACAATGTTGACGTTATAATCCTTTCCTGAACGCATTTTCAAAGTTGACAGTAAAACACAGAACTGCTTTTCCTTCCTAACTGCCATCCCAGCCTGGCTCTTCGTGTCAGCTTGAGCTTTCCTGTTCATATCTTGTCACAGGCAATCCAGTGTATGCCTCTCCAGGAGCCTTAGGGAGCTTGCATGCCAAACCCGGAGATGAAAATCAGTGGGTTTCCTGTGGAAAAAATGCTCAGAAATCTTATCAGCCCAATAATGTTCATTTCCAGACATGTCTAATCCTGAGGGACTTGCCACTGGATTTACATCTGGATTGTATAAGTTTCACTGAAACACCTGCATTAGGCTCCTGCTCCAGCCAGTGGAAAAGATCAGCGGGGTTGATGGAGTCCTCCTGGACGTACGCTGCTCTGCTGGAGGATACGGCAGGGTGAGGAGTCTCCTAGCTTGGACAGCACAACAAAGGGCAGAAAATGTCAAGGATACACTGGAGCATAGCTAACACCTTGGAGTTATCAGACTGAAACCCAGCCTGCTCCAGTCTTTCCAGATCAAACCCCTCATAGTCTGGCTTTATCCCTCAGAGGAATGGCTGATCATTCGCATACTGTGAATGTGTCTCTGGAAGAAGAAGAGGTCATTTTTAAAACAGACCACTCAGCAAAGGAAGAATTTCCCCCCCTGCCCCATATTTGCCCAACTTTGCTCCCACTGGGATCAGGACTCAGCAGTTAGATCACCCTAGGCGGCCATTGAAAACGTCTGCTACTCAGGAGATGTACATATGGGAGTTGCCTAGCACAGATCATAAAGTCTTGTTTTTCTCTCTTAATCCCTCAAACTTTTGTCCCATGGGCACTGACAGCAGCTTGGAGAGCTGATGTCCTGCTGAGAGATATGTTCTCCCATAAGCAAGAAACTAGAAATGGGAGTGCTCAGCTGGATGTTTATGGTTCCCTCTGGGTAAAAACTGGAAGGAGATATTGCAGCTGCACTGTCCAACTACCATCCAAAGAGTTTGGATCCCAAATTGCTTGCTCAAAATTTACTATCACCACTCAGCACAAAAAGCAAGTACATCAAAACCTCACAGATGAGAACAATCTGTCCACTGTTCTGACGGACGTGGTCCTTCTGTTGTTATGTAGGGTGAATTCTGAGCAACTTTCTACTGGGAGATGAAATCTTTCTGTGAGGTATCTAAAAGATCTGAAACTTGGCTTTTAGCTTTGCTAAAGAGTAAAAGAGATGGCTGCAGCTAAATGTTTCCACTTTAATGCATGCCTGCCATACTGATTGCACAATATGTGGCCAGAAAAGTGGCAGAACACCCATAGAGTCTCTGAAAAGTCTGATTATATGCATAAGGAAAAAACCACCCAAATAAATAATCCTTTCACAAGGTGATTTGGACAAAGAGATGTCAAAATGCTGTAAATAAATATTATATTCACAATAGCCCTGTTAAGACGAGGACCCCATTTTGTACTGTCACAACACAAGTTAATATTACCCTTACCCCCCAAAATTTATGTTCTTATGCTGAGAAAATAGGAAAATTCATTTTCTTCACTTTACAGGTGGAAGAGAGTAAGTGAATCACCCAAGGTCACACAGGAAGTCTATAAAAGAGGCAGAAACATGACCCGGTTTTGCTGAGCTTTATTCTGGATCTGTAACCACAAGGCCATTCCTCCTCTCCCAAAGCTGAAATTGGTTCTGGCTGCAACAATTCCTCAATGAGGGGATTTAACCATCATTTGGGTCTCCATCATGGGTGGGCGGAGCTGAGACAAACCTCACCATTAAGCCCATGATGGTATTCATAGAATTGATTGTGTGGATGTCCCTGATGCCCAGGAGAAATTCATTATGCAAATGACCCTCAAAATCAGCCCATCGTTTCAAGCTGCTAATGGAAAACAACTCTCCCCAAACTGCCTATCTAAAACACTTCCTCCATGCAGCAGGCTTTAAAATATATATAGGCACAGTTGTATTTTTTATTTCATCGGTGTTGCATTTCTCTGACAGATTGGTCCAGAATGCAGAGGGAAGGGAGAAGCCACTGGAATGTGGTCTAAATTAATAGTGAATTGTGACACAATCCAGAGCACTCATAATAATCAAGTTAGTATGTTTTACATTTTCTCCCAATGTGTTTTGCATTTTTGCTGCATTGGGAAGGAGGCTTTAGGTATTGAGACAACATAATGTTAAACTTAAAAAATGACAATTCAAACACGGGCTGCTTTAAATAGTTGATACCTTGATAGTCTAATGCTCTGTGCAATGTACACATGGCTTTGTTAGGGATGCCTCGAATAAATATAGGTTATTTATGGTTAACGGATGAGTGCTATTATAGATTGAAAAACCTTCTGATGGCTGCCTGGCTAGCCACTCAGCAATGGTTTTTTCACACATGGGCAGTACCAAAACTGTACTAAGGAAATGAATGAGCATTTGCTTCTGTTATTCCTGACCTTCACCTAGGACTTCTCCCAAGGCATGGAGGATGTGTCTCCATGGTCCCTGCAATCCTGTTTAGTGGTACCAGAGAGAGATTGTTTCTGCCTTTCCCACCACCACATCCTGCTTCCGTTTTCCCATCTATGTTAAACGTTACTTTACATTCATCTTATGGACCTTGAGGAAAGGCTGTCACAGGGGTTTAGGCAGCCCTTAGGTTTAGGGTTATTCAGTGGGCCTGCTTTAGAAGTCAGGTAATTTTGCTTTTAATTCTGCAGTTACAGGGTGAAATTTTTTTCCTGTAATCTCCAGTCTTTTAAACAATAGGTATCTCATTTAAGGTCATTGCACAGTATCTCTTCAATCCATCTCATCTATCTTGGACATGAGAGATGAATCACAACTGAAGATGCCAATCTCTTTCTGTTCCTGCAATGGAATTATCCAGAAATGGCGTGGTTCAGAAGCTAAACTTCTAAATTATTACAAGCAGGCTAGAGGAATACTGCCATGAAGAACTATCCCATAATGAGGCAGAGTCACATCTTAGCCACCATGGCTAGCTTACTGTGAAATTCAGCTCAACAATAGGCATTCAGGCTGACTCATGTGGGAGACAGCCCAATCCAGGGTCCTTGGGCAAGAAACGGAGTGCAGCAGCCATCATCCTAAAGGTAACAACCCATGGCGTAAGGTTAGTGCATGACTCTAGCGACTTCTCCACTTTGGTTTGAAAATTCCTGATATTTGTCTTCTTTCATGTGTCCAGCTTGGAAGTTCTCCATGGCAACAGGATTCAGCTTGGGGTTTGCGTGGTTACTTGGACCACAGAGTTACGTGAGCTTCAGTAAGGGTGTTTTCTCCTGTAATACAGTCCATCTCTTCCTTAATCCACAAGCAGGAAAGAATGGCACAGGAGACATAACAACTTGCTTTCTAGTCTGATTATGCATCAATGGGTACATAATGTCTTATCAAGTCACTTTGATTGTTGATTGACCTAAACAAGTCTTGGGAAACTCCTACCTACTTTTACTCTCTTCTCCTTTTGCACAGGTAAAACAGTACCTCGCAACAGCAGTGTCTTGAGAAAAACATGACAAGGATATGAATTCTAATTTTATTTAGGAAAAGCAGTGTTTAAAAGACTATTAAGGGAGTTCCATATTCTGTGCCATTCTGTAATATGTATTTCCCTTTCTAGGACTGATAAACAGCAAGCGATTCCTGTTGGGCTGATAATTAATTGCACATTTTAATAGTAAAACCAAAAAGCACTTTTTAGTAATCCTTCTTTGTTTGTTGTTGGCTGGCTAATCAGGTTAAACCAGTTTAATCATTGGCTATAAGTATATTAATTATGTCTCCTATCCTATTGATTGCTAAGTCAGAATTCAAGACCACATTGACTGTCTAAATGAGAGGTGACTTAAGTCAATAAATGGTTCTTGGAGAAAGGAAGAATATTGAAACAAATTGACACAGAAAAATGCCTCAATATGTTCATGACTTGGATTAAAACAACTAAAAATTGTCTCGTGTCATCTTTACTTAATGTTGAAAGACTATTTACACCCTGTGGTGATGGCTTTGATGCCTAAATGAGATTCTCAGAATGAGACTGATACAGTTAAGCTGGCCGATTATGTGCAATAAACAACATTATTGTAAATTTTTTTGTACTAGAATTGTGTATTTTGAGGTCCTACATCCCCATGCTGAGTGCTAGCCCTGCTACAGCTAAACTCAAACCTCAGTGCCAAAGAACTTCAAGGTAAACAGAGCAAGCTGGATGAGCAAGAAGAGTTGCCCAATGTCATGCAGCAAGTCTCTGGAGGAGTAGAGAATAGAACAGTTGACAATGGGTACCCATATGATGATCGCCAACTAGTCAAACCACCATGCAACCAAGTTCACACCATCATCATCCAGTTCAAAGACACTTGAGAAGAATATTTAGGCAACCCTATTCTTAGTTTAGCTCAAATAATTCAACACATGAACAGGAAGGAAAAAAAAAGGAACACATGAAAAATAAAAGGTGATAGAAATTCTGACCATGATTCCCATCATCTTCTCTAGAATGCCAAAACAAAAATAACCTCCAAAATCTAAGAAGTGATGCCACTACTTTCTTATGGAAGAAAGAAGTCACTATCTAAAGATCTTCAAGTCAAAGACTGGAACATTTGGAAGCCTGTTTTCCTAGGAACATCCTGACATCAGTCTTCCCAATAAAAAAGGAAGGACACCTCATGGATACCTGTAACCCACTGACATGCGTTTTCCTAGACCCGCTGTTCCTCTGCTCTTCACGAATCAGCTTGCTTAGCAAAGGACCAGTACCTCTTCTGTCTGTAAAGGATACTGCTGGTCTACCACAAATTAAGCAAAAAGGACATAAACCAGGGATTCTTACAAACATGCAGTGTTTGTAACTCAAACTACTCATGCCTTCCAGATGCAGATTTGTCTGTATGCACATCAAACAAACGTAACTTTCTTGTGTCCCAGGGAGCGGATTTGCAATCTGGATTTACTTAATCCCTTTTAGTTTGATTTTGAAAGAAATTCAGCATATACAAAGGGCTTGGTTATCGACAGCCTCGTAGCAGGTTATTACCAAGAACAAAAAGTGGGTTATTGTGATGGGAAGAAAACTGAGAAAAGACACAAATACATGAAGTGCATCTTAGCTTTGCCACTACAGAAGTACAGGATTTTATTGAGTGCTCCCACAAATTCATTTCTTTCTTACATCTAGTTACCAGATATTAAATTTTGATGATATTTGTTACCTTCAATCTGCTCATACCAACTGTTCGCTGATCCTTGCACATGACTGGTTACTTATTTTGCACAGTATCCCTTTCTGTTTTCTTATTCAATTCCTAATGCTTTCTGACTTCATAATGGCATAATATGACTCATAAGAAGAAAGTAATGAAAAGCAATTAACTATTGAAGTCCTAGCAACACAGTCATTGCCTGCAGTCTGGGCTTTACGGTCCATCAATAAGTCTCCAGACACTTTCAGCAGACTGGTAATATGATGCCACCACTCAGAACAAATACATTTGCCACTTGCATTCGCAAAATACTGTCTCCAAATCAAACTATTATGGGACATTATTTTGGAATTCCTTTATTTTTCAGCACTAACAGTGCTGGTGAAGTTGCTGCCTGATGAATACGTTAGCAAAAGAGATAGCTGCAGCTTTGTAAGCAGAAAGTGTGTGCTACTGATGCTGCTCTAGGATATATGCCACTGTAAGACCGATCCAAATTGTTTTATGTGACAAATGGTTTCTTTTGAGAGAAGATACTATTGATTGATGTGAACCAAAATGATATTTTTTTTGTCTGAAAGAAGTGAAATACAAATTGTTCAAGTTCTGCATCATGCTGTGAACAGGGGTTATGTGTTCTGTCATCTAAGGCATGATGTCGTCTAAGACAAGCTAGAAACATCCACTGGTAAAGACATGTGGGAGAGAGAAGCTATTTAAACCAAAGAACACTGTTGGAAAAGGAAAGCAGATACGAAGAAAAGGAAAGCAGATACGAAGAATAGGATAAAATCTGACTGTCAATATAAACTGGCCATGAATAAGTTCAGGCTGAAAACCAGGAAGAAGAGAAATGCAGTCTTGTAACACACTACAAGAGGAGGGAAAACGAAGAAGCAAACATCAGAAAAAAAGATCTGTAGCGAGTTTCAAGAAGGAACTTGATGAAATTGGGTGTAGGTCCAAGATGTCATTCCAGACCTATGTCATTTTTTAAAGGAGTACGCCACCAGCATGAAAAAGAGGTCAATAACGTGACACTAACCTTTAGAGAAATTTGGATAACATAGAAAGCCAATCCCAGTTTACAGTGCTGTGTTTCTGGTATCTGTCATTGTTACGTTAAAATCACAGTCTACTTTCTGTTAGTGTATGTATGTAAGCTATCTTGATGCGAAAGCAGTCCCAGCAGCAGATCTGGACAGTGGCAAGTTACTCCCGTGTATGTAAAATATGGCTGGAAAATTGTACGTACACTTTGTTACTTGTCATAGCAGTTTATTTCTTTTCTTTCTTTTTTAAATCAATCATTTGACTCCTCTCAAATATTAGCCTTTAGATGCAGAAGGCTTTTATGCAGGCAGGCTGTTACTGTACCCACCCAGACCTCCACACTGATTGTGCAGATTATATAAACCTTTTGGTTACATTAGCACCTGAATATGATTTATGAGGGCAGATGGGAGATGGTGATTGACCCGCTTTCATGAAAGCAGCCTGTTTGCTGTGAAACAGCTTCCAGCATAAATCATTTTAGACATGCTTTTACACCAGGACTAAATAAACACTCACTTACCCCTGGTACCTGCTAATATGTTAACAAGTAATGTCCTCAAACAGCCTCATTATTTGATTACATCCGAGATTGGGGACTTTGTGCTGTTGCTTTCTCCGCCTGCCAGGATCTCACGAGCCCAGACACATTAGCTCACTTGAACACAGAAAGTGGGAGTTTTATCAGCCTCCATTATCAACCCAGCATAACAAAATAGAGCATAAGGGCATTTATGATCTCATGGCTGAGGCATTATAATGCAAATGCCTTAATCCCTGCAGTTCTCAACAGTGATGTTGCCATGTCTTTGGGTCAGTAACATGGTGGAGGGTTAATTAAGAAAGACAAATACAGTGGAAACAAGGGAATCTGGAGGGTTGCCTGCATCCCATTCCTGCCTTTACTTGTGACCAGCGTGCTCTTGGCATGTGGAAAATGTGCTCTGTTGCTGCAATCTGCATTATATACCCCTCTTCAGCAGCAGTTACAGAAGTGTATCATGGCTGTGGGTGATACTGTGTCCCTCCAGACAGAGGAAGGCAATCACCTGACACAGAGAACCAAAGGCACACAACACACAAAAGACAGTTTTTATCTAGTTGCAGACTTCATTTACTAGCTTTACTGCCAAAGTAATGCTGACCACCAGCTCAAGATGAACTCACCTAAACCACTGCTTATCTGCAGGTAACCACCCTCATGTGCATGCATATACAACGTCAGACAATGAAACTGAGCCTACACAAACCACAGTTATCCTAAGTCCTATCACTTTTCATGGCTCAAGAGCGTCAACATCAACAGCTGGACTCACTTATTACATATAATGTCATTATTTTGATATGCCTCTGACATGTTAACAGGCCTCACAAGCCACTTTGGGACCAGACCTTTTGTTAGCATGAGGCTCTTTCCAGCATCTAGTTGTTTTTCTAGGCACTGAAAGATGTTGTAGAATGTGCTTGAACTCGGCTTATGTAGAGCAGAAAGAGAGAAAAAAATACCCATGAAATAGGAGAGGGAATCAGCACTCTGGGAGGTACATGCGCGTTATGTCCGAAATATGGTGGCAACCACTTGTTCCCATCAGCCACCAGAAGCTCCTTCATTGATTTCAACAATAAATGACTCCCCCTGGAGATAGTTTTTCAGCAGCTGTGACCTTACAAGTTGTTCACTACCCTTTCAGGGGAAATCAGTACAATTCTGTAGTCCATTTAACTTCTGTTATCTTGGGCAACTGAGAATTCAGGCCTCCATATGGCACATTTGGGAGCCCTCAATAGAGGGGAGAGGGTGATTGAGAGAGTGACTGCATATTATTCAGGAGTGCAAGTGAGGAGCCAGGGTTCACCTGGAAGCTGTATCTCCTACTAATATGGACCTGGAGCTAACCCCATGGCTTTGGGGACATCCTTGTAACATAGAACCTGCCTTCTTATAACACAGGACAGAATCCATCTTGACATTAATATTTGGGCAGATACCAGTGAAGGTTAACACAAGCTGATAGACACACAGGGATGCAGCATTGCTATGAGAAGAAAATCAGGCCTGGAATGACAGGAAATTGTTCTCGTTTTCAACGCAGTTATCTGAGCTCAGAAGTTTAAGAAACCCATTTAAATTGTCAATAACCAAAAGCTTTAAATTTTTGTTTCCTTAACTCTGATGCAGCCATGCCATGCTCTACAAGGTTATCCCTTGTGAAACCTACATTAGATTTAACAGACTTTAGACCCTCCCTCAGGAAAGCTTCCCACCATAGGAAAACGTCAGTCCATATCAGTCCCATCGTAGTGAAAGGGGCATAAGCGCATCCTAAAGTCACACACAGGTTTGAATGTTTTACTGAATCATGTTCTAAATGCAAGCTTCATGAATACATTGAACTCCAAATACTCCTTTACCTAGGACTGCGTTTTCCCCCCATCTTTGCTAAGAAAGGTTAGCAAAACTGATGAAGGTGAACACTGAACAGAGACTATTTATATTTTATTAGATTTACTTTGCACCTCACATTTATCGTGGCTGTCCTAGCAGTGATGCTGTCCTAGCCATGATGTAATCTGCAATTAACTAGTCTCCTTTTGTCAGCCTGCATCATCAAAGCCTGTTTTTATGGAGTGTTAAGTCTAATATTTACAGTGTTAAATACTTGGACAATATTTAAATTGGTTTCATCACATACTATATTTAGTTGGAGTGATATTGTCTGGTTAACAGCAATGAAAACAATTCTGTTCTTTTGGGTTTTATATTTTGAGTGGGTATTAGGTAACTGGAAAATATGGTCATTATATTTGTCTAACATTTCTACAAGTTGTAACATGGCATTTCAATTTGGGCTTTAACTCATGAATTATCCGTACGCAAAACTCTTGAGAAGTTTCCAGGTTCAACATCCAAACAAGCGCAGATTTCAGTGGCATGTCTGAGAGGAAAGCAGCTTAATATTTATACACATACAGAGAAAAGCATGAAGACATTTTTCAGGACCTTTTCTTTCCAGCAATACTGCTGTTACACGAAGTCTGCTCCAAAGGTATTCTTTATGTCAAACAAAAATCACTATTAATGTGTGATCTAATCCCAGTCTCGCAGAGACAGACATCACTGCATTTCTGGGTACTTGTCCGTGTGAGATGTGTTTGTCTCCACTTGCAGCCTATGTGGGCGATTGTATGCACACTTTCCTGAGTAATTTTGTCCTTCAAACCAAAGGGCATTGCTGCTATGCCAACTTCTCATTGCCAGCAGCGAGGAACTCCTTCAAATGATGAAGATGTCTCCTTTCTTCAAAGTAGAGATCTTTTCTGGAGGTTTTTGTTAATGTTTATGCATTAGAACAACTGCTATAAGGATTCTTTTTTCAGTTGCAGGGAATACTTTTTCCCTTCTTTTACATCTTTAGCTTTTCTTTCTTTTCCTAGTGTTGATGTTAAGGCATCTTTCGATCTCAACTATGTGAATTTTAGCTATCCCACTGAGTTAGTCATTCTTCTCCTTGATGCTCACAACCATGGTCTCTGGGCCAGAACAATGCCTGTGCCATGTCCACCAGACATTTCTGCTCCGGAGTTGTCTATAGTTCTATGCAACAGTGAGAACCGTGAAGGAGCATAGCACAGGGAAGGGTTTTCTCCTACTCTTAGAAAGGATTGCTCACAAAACTGTGACTCTGACTCAGCTTTGGCAAGGTAGGCTTCTGTGCAGAGGATACCACTGACAAGAAAGAGCTTTAATCCCTTCAGACAGCCCTTTGAACTGCCCAGGAGCTGTTTGACAAAGCCTGATATAACTTCTGAAACACTGGAAACTTTTAGTCATCCATTTTATTTGTTTTTAGCAGAGAGAAATAAGAGATTCTGCAGAAATCTGCAGTCAGGCTACAGAAAACTGAGCACAAACCAAGGAATTTTGTTATTGTATGAAGTGAAAATTTGTGTGTTCCTTCTTTTGAGAAGTCATAGGCTTTTGAGATTCGAAATCTGCCTGGTTTGAGAGACTTTTAAAAGGCATCCAGTAAAGTCTGTTTCTCTCTGTTGATTGCAGTTTCTCCTTAGCTCTGTAATGAGTGTTTCCTCACTGGACTTAAAATAAATTGGTAGTATGGAAGCAGTTCTACTTCGCCTTCTGCTTATACCAAAGCCTTCACAGATGTCACAAAATTGTTGCTTGTGCACAGTTGGCTGGAAGAGGGATGGGGATGGGAAAGGAAGATCCCATTTATGTGTAGCATTGCCATGCCTTGGTGACTGAAGTCCCCAGTGTGTGCTTTTAAAATAGCTTAGGTTTCTCCTGCTGAAGCTACAGCTTTTGAAGTATCTCACTAAAAGGAAAACTGATTCATCCAATAAATAAACTATCAAAGTAATCACCAAATAAAGCATGCTGGAATATACCATTCCTGGTACATCACTTAGGTAAGGTTGCAGTCTACCTTTGGCTCCCTCCCATTCTCTCCCTAGCTAAGCATTCCTGAAGGAAGCCCGTCAAACAAGCAACCTTTGCTTTGGCTTCAGTGCCAACATGAAATTGTCCAGAGCTAATAGAGCAACCTAGGGAGCACCGGAGACCCTGAACAGTCACATCCAGAATGTAGAAGCCTCAACAGTATTTGTCTGTTTTCTTTTCTATATGCTTATGAACCATCCACTCTTACAGAAGTGGATACCTTTCTTCCGAAGGAAATAACATTCTGAACCCTTCATCCACAAACAATGAT
Source organism: Psittacus erithacus (assembly GCA_009867235.2). Taxonomy (NCBI): domain Eukaryota; kingdom Metazoa; phylum Chordata; class Aves; order Psittaciformes; family Psittacidae; genus Psittacus; species Psittacus erithacus. Next base: position 25,084 of record WYDI02031271.1, on the reverse strand, counting down.
CTTGCTCTTTAAAACTTTCTTGAGACTCTTAGAAAGGGTTTGAGTGGCCAAAGCTGAGGTTTTTAATAGTTTCCCATTCTGTCCTTGCTTTTTCAGGCTGAACATCAGTATCCAGTGCCAAGCAAATCCACTTTTCAAGTATGGTATGGAAATGCCTGGTGAAGAAGTCACAGAATGCTGTAGGTATTGGAAGGATAAAGACCTGGGAACCTATGTCTTTTGCTTCTTATTTACTGTTTTCCACACAGTCCTATGTCATTTTTGTTTGAATTGTTTTATATAAATTACATAAAATAAAGCATTTTGCAGCTCTCAATTAGTAAGAGAGTCTATCGCATGTGTTTTTTTAGGGAAAAGCTCCTTCACCAGCAATCTTCAGGGCAATTTTTAATCCTTTCAAAATATTGTTTGTACAAAAAGAGTTTCTTTCAGGCTTTTCTAAAGGATTGGGCCGGTTTGGGAAAATGAAAGGGAAAGGTTTAGTCATATTCCTTCATGAAACTGTGCTTTAATTTAAAGATGTCACAAATTTCATGGCAGTCCTCATTTACTTTCTCTTAGCCCCCACAAAACAAGTATGAAGTCCAGATTTGCTACAAAGGGAGTGAAAAAGCAGGAAATATAAACCAAACTTTGATTAAGATTCTGATTCTGCTGATTAAAATCAGTGGCTAAACACCCTCTGACTCCAGAGATCAGATTTGTACCTTTACTGCGCTGGACCTGCTCCAAACCCCACTAAAGTCAATAGGAGTTTTTCTTTTGGGCACAGTCACTGGGTGTCTGTCTGCCTTTTTCTCTTTCAAATTATAAATCACCAGGAGGAGTTTAATCTTGCAGTGTTCAATGCCAGTGTGACATTTATTTTAGCTTCGGCTGTTGATAAAGCACCCCGCATCCTGCATTTCCCTGCTGGCAATCACATGTCTATTCTAACTCACATGTTTCATTTTATTTGTTCTCTACTTATTGCCATCCACTTCTCCAACTCTCCCTTTTCATCTGTCCATCACCCTTGGTAGCAAGAAAAATGGATCTATTTTGCAATACCAATTTCAGTGCCACTTGCCAGTCCAAATAAGAGTTGTGTATCTAACACACTATACAGGGGCTCAGTTTCTGGATTTTGTCACAAGAGCTGTATTTTCTCAGCAGCTTATTAACAGCGTGTGTTTGGGGTGAAAATTAAGCAAATGGAAAAAGGATGTCACAGCAAGGAGCTGTGTTGCAACACTTAGATTATTATATTGCATGAAGTTAAACAAAGACTGTTTAGCCATGTTATGACTATGATTCTCATTCATTCCAGTCCCTTAAGAAAATGTATTTGAAAAGAGGCAACTTTGCTCAGTCAATTTCCCTTTGGTCAAAATGCTCCCAGGTGCCACTCTTGTGAATTTGACAGGGAAAAGAAAAATGAAGGGGGAGTGGAGCTTAAGGGGTAGGGCAAGGGGGGAGATTGCCGTAACTCTGCTGATGCCAAGAATAAGAAGAATAATGGGAACCGCTACAGATCGGAAACTTTCTTTTGGTCATTTATCAAGGCCATATTATTTTCTCATCTTTCACTGTCTTTGGAGAGCATGTGTCAGGTGAACAAAAAAAAGCTACAAGGAATCTTGGATTGCACTCCGCTTTCCCATAAAAATATGCTGACCATCTCTCGTGTGCCTGAGGTCACCCATGCGGTGTTTAAACTGGCTCTGGATCTATAAATAGCCCCTGGACAAGGCTTTGAATTGCTCAGTCAAGGAAGGGGTGACGTACAATTGCTCAGCACCAACTGGCTCTTTCCCACATCTGGCCAATGATTTTGTTGCCTAAATGGGAGCTGAGCAATCCTGGAAATTGGGCTCCAAGTAGAAAACATTCCCACTTCTGCTCCGTCAGTTCTGCTGGTGGGGAAATAAAGTGCTGTGACGTTTTTACCACATGTGGGTTTCAGAATCATTTCAAAATCCCCCATACCTGAGCCATAGCTTGTGGAATAATTCCCATTATTCCACATTCCTCATAAGGGCGGTAATGATGCAGATGACTTTGATAAGGTGAGCATCTTGGGTGACCTGCTTTAAACACAATTATTCTACCTTGCAAATGCTTGGTGAGCTTCAGCTGGAAAACTGACAGTTCTCAAATGACAGGGACAACCACGTCTGCCAGGTCAGTCTCACTGACCTCCATGGAGAAATCAGCCCTCTCTTATGCGGCAGTGATGTGTGCCGTATCCTTTTTCCCTGTAGGATTTCCCACTTCAAGGTCTTGCTTCCATGTCTTCACTTACAAAGTGCCTGCACCTCTTACTTACCTAGACTGGGCATAAAGCTGTTTGTTGGAACTAGGTGTTTAACTAGACGATCTCCAAAGGCCCTTTCCAACCCTAATGCTGTGATTCTCTGAACACCACTTCCACTTTCCTGACAAGGGATGCTGACTTCAGTCACACCATTCTCTATCAATCTGACAAACACATTTTATTCCATGCTGTCCTTCATTCACTCCCTGTATTGTGCCCATCTTCTCCTGTTCCTGTTTGCTCTTGAAAACTCACTTTTTCCATAACGGAGACACATAATATGTGAGCTGTTAACAACCAGGCAGGTGAGGAGCTGTGTCTTGGCTCCTAAAACACACCCTGCTTGCGGCCTACTGATAATTGCACATCTGACCACAACAGCCACATTATTTCAGACTCCATCCACCCGTCCATCCATTTCTTACGTGTGAGCTGGATCCAGGGCTGATCTTGAATGGCATCCAACAGAGAAAACTCACCCGGCTTCAGGGCATGAAAAAATGGGCAACACTAAACAATACGTGTTCTTAAGCTGTGAAACTGCTTGCCACAGGAAACTGTGGATACAAAGAGATTTAGAATTAGCTGGATAAATTCCTGGAAGCAAAATTCACCAGGGGCTATTAAATACAAAGACACTATGTCTGGCTCCGGAAATCCCAGCACCACAAATCACTGGCCCTGAGCCACGATCTGCATGCCTTGTTCTGACATCCTTCCTCAAGTACCTACTACGGCTTGCTGCCATAGACAGGCTATTGGGCTGGATGGACCTTTGGTCTTTACCAGTTAGGCCATTCCTCTGCTTTCTGTATTAATAGATGAGCTGGGACTTGAATATCACATTCGGCACTGATGGCATTCTATCACCAGCACTCTCCAAGCTGCTTCTGCCACTACATCTGGCCATCACATAGCACCTGAAGCACATTAAGCTTTTTCAGCAGGTAATAAACCCCTAGATAGTGTACGGCAGGCGAGCCCCAGACTCTAAATACCCACCACGGTCATTGCTTTCTCCAGCAATTGCCGGAGCCTGGTTTAGATTAAACTACTTCAGACCAGCAACTGCAGAAGGGCAAGGCTGGAAAAGGAAGTCTCTCTTGTTTTGTTTGGGCTCTTTTTTTCCTGCTGATTGGTTGTTTTGGGCTTGTTTGTTTTTTGGCAAGTTATTTAAAGGACAAATATAAGGCTAGACAGATGAATGCATCAAGGTCGGCCAACTTCTCAGGCTACTGTCTTTTTCCAGCTGTTCCAGATGAGAAAAGGGATCAGGCAGGGCTGTATCTCCCTGGTTGCTTTCCACAATGTAAAGTAGACTTCTTTGATATAAAGCAAAGGGTTAGAGAGGTTAGAGGATGCTGGGGTGACGACGCCTGTCGGTCAATTGCTGTTTCCAGAGCCATTGCCAGTGCCATATATCAAGGACCACTGTCTGTCAGAGACCTGAAACACGGCTGAACCGTTCAGCTCTGGATCTGGGAACAATATGGACCTGGAGTGTTCCTTCAGCGTCTGGCTTCCCAAACGCCATGTATTTATAGGGAAGCCTGGGATGCGCAGTGGAAAACTCCTTGTGAGACATGGGTCATGTCAGACTGTCCCTTGCAGCCCTCTCTCTGGAGGGCATCATGCACAGGTTGCCAGCCCCATCAGTGTGCAGCCAAGGGTATGAGCACAAATATACCAGATGACCATGAACAGGGGAAGGTGAAGCACAGCATCCTTTTCACACATCAGATAGGGGGGGAACAGGGTTAGCCTCAGAGGAAGGTGACACCTCCACTTCATCTGAGATCCCCTGGGAATTATTCCCCTTTTGTTCTGTTTCTTCTCTGTAAGTGGGGTAGCTTACATACACCACATAAGTTGATATATGAAAGACAAAAGGGAGGAACAGAAGTGAAAAAGGAAGAAATGAGAGCAGGAAGAAAGATGGAAGGAAGGAGAAAAAAGGGAAAAAGGAATGAAAAGAAGGGAAAGAAGAAAACAAAGAAGAAGAACAGGAAAGGAAAGAAGGAGAAAAAAGAAAAAGGAAAGGAAAAGAAAAAGAAAACAGAAAATAATAAAAAGTGCAGCCACACATTTCTGATGACAGCTGCACAAATGTGCCTTATTCTGGCAGCTCTCTCAATTAAAATCAAGCCACCCTAATTTAAGGGGAAAATAAACACAGGCCTGATGTTATGTGCTTTGCTTTCAAAAGGAATCAGCCTGAGAGGCAGCAGGGCCCATAGCTCGGGACGGCTCGTTGGGAGGGAGCTGCTGCCCCCTGATGCAGCACTTGGGCCCCGCAGCAGTGCAGAGCCCCGGGGCAGAGGAGCCCGGGGCTATGGAGATAGGGGGAATGGGGAGGACAGTTCAGTGCAGTGGCTCACTGTTCCTTTTTGACTGAGTCCATATCAGCCAGAGACCACAAGAGAGAGCTCAGTCTCTGCCCAGCACTGTCCCTCGCAGTGAAGAATGAGGAAGTTCAATTCACAGCCATGTTTTCACGTTTCTGTCCTCCCACGTTTTTAGTTAAAAAATGAGGGCACTTTGCACACCGCTGCTCCAAAACTACCGGTGAATAGGATAAGGGGCTGCTTTTTGAGTGAGCAAGCTGAGCGCCATTCACATGGAATTCACAGGCTTACTGCAGCGCTCTAGCTCTGCTGTAGTGCTCCTGCAGTCTCCAGGATAGGAAAGATGAGTGCTTCCATGACTGCCGGATGGCTACAGCCCTACCTAATAGCAAAACTTTCTTAAAAGCCCCTGTTCATCCTTCTGTTGTCTTTCTTGCTCTTCTCAATGGACTCATGGTGAAATAAAGAATCCACCTTTGGAGGAGAAAAGAGCTGAAATCAAATGAGTTACCTCACAAACTGAGCTTCAACTGTCTCCTGTGTTGATGAAACTACTCATGGAACAGTAGACACTCTCTGTGCTTCTTAGGAACCAGATAACATGCATAGGCAAACCTCTATAGTTAACCTTGGGGCTCTTACAGACCTGCACAAGCCAAGTACAGCCACACCAAGAACCAGCGGCACAGGGATGCAGAGGTCCAAGGGCCTGGGGAACCCTAAAAGGGTCACTTACATTTAAAACGCCCATTCGCTGCACAGAATGAATTTGCCTGAAGTTTCAGGGGAGAAAAAAAGATGAAAGAGAATGTGAAGAGAAACAAAAGGCAAAACATGCAAACTCTTCAGCATACGCTATCGTGGATTCCACTCAGGATTACAGAGGTTCAGGAGATCAAAGCAGTAGCAACCAGAAGGGGCAAACCAGAGACAGCACACAGATAAAAGATGAAAGCCAAAGGAAGCTTGGAAAAGGGACTGACATTGGTAAATGAGGAACTGGGGTTGGGTTAAACTGATAATGCTTGATGTGTTGTCTAGTCCCTTGTTTGGCTCCATTGGTTTCTGCAGAGCTGAAGCTCTGGGCGTCAGGGGTGAGGGGATGGATGTTGATGGACAACACACAATATTTCCATTTCTCTAGCTTGCCAAAACAAGCTTCTGTGTCCGAGTTATCTCTGTGCTGCCTGGGAACGCTGCAAGGAGCAGGATGGAAAGTACCCTCTTGGGTGTAAAACACTGCTCAGGGGGACAGTGCACCCAGATTGAGCTGTGCCGCAGGCTCCCCAGAGACACCCTGGTGGGATAGGCTACCTACTCTGTCTTACACCTTTGTGCAGGGGTCCAGCTGGTGCACAGTGCTTCCTTACACCCTGGATCAGGTGTGGGTCTGGTCTTTGGGCAATAGGGGACTGTTTTAAGCTGATGGGGCATCTTTGGGAATGTTATGTATTGATATAAAGTGTTCCTGTTGCCTGACCTGAGAGGACAACCAGTTGTATTAGCAGAACCAATCACAGCCTCTTGACAGAGGATCAATTAATCAGTCAGTGCATCTGGGAATGGGTGGATCCTCTCATTTGTGCAGCTCCTTAAAGAAAGCTCCTCTGGAAGCTCTCCATGGCTGCCCTGCAAGAGCTGGGATTTGCATCTTTCCCTTCTGCAAGACAGTCCACAAAGGCCATCAGCTGGGAGGAGGAGGAAGGAAAACAGGGAAAAGAAGGACAAGAATATTTCAGAAGATGATGTGGAGATGGAGTTGTGGTGTGGCACAGTGAGATGTTTCTGTTGCAGGACTGACTGGGAGGGAGGGAGGGAGGGAGGGCAGGAGCAGCCTTTCTAAGCAATGTGGTCTGAAAATGAAAAGCAGTGATAGTGGCAGGTTAATTCTTGCTTCTGCATCTGGTGCTGTGGGGAGCTGCTGCAGTCCAGCAGTGTGATGGGCTGTGGGTGAGCCTTTGGTGTGCAGGGGGAGCAGGGATTGCTTCTGTACTCCAAGCTACTCTGCCTGAAATATGTTTGGGACTGGGACCTGCAGGACTGAGTCTGAAGTGGCATCAGGTTAGAAAATGGCATTTAAATCATAGAAGGGTTTAGGTTGGAAGGGATCTTAAAGCTCATCCAGTTCCAACCCCCTGCCATGAGCAGGGACACCTTCCACTAGATCAGATTGCTCCAAGCCCCATCCAACCTGGCCTTGAACGCTGCCAGGGATGGGGCAGCCACAGCTTCTCTGGGCACCCTGTGCCAGCGCCTCAGCACCCTCACAGGGAAGAGCTTCTGCCAAAGGGCTCATCTCAGTCTCCCCTCTGTCAGTTTAAATCCATTCCCACTTGTCCTATCACTCCATGCCCTTGTAAAAACCCTCTCCAGCTTTCTTATAGGTCCCCTTTAAGTACTGGAAGCTGCCCTAAGGTCTCCCCAGAGCCTCCTCTTTTGAAGTACTTTGTTGTTTGAAAGGTCAGGCGTGTGATGGGGGGAGGAGAGATGTGGGCTGTGAACTGGTTGAGTTCCTCCCTCCTATGCAGGAAGGACGAGCACCGTGTCCTCCCCAGCCGGTTCCCTCTGCCCTTGCTGGGGCACCGAGTGCATTCCGCCCCTGCTCGGCGTGAAGAGCAGGGAGGTCGCATCCCTGCCCGGCGGTGAGGCCATGCCAAGGGCACCGGGTATTTGCCGGCTGTGCTTGCACGGCCAAAGAAGCCCCGAATTCCCCCCTGTGCCGCTGTGAAGCGGCACCTCCGCGATCTCCAGCTGCCATCTGGTGGTAGCTGCGCCGCGCTGGAGCCGGACAGCGAGCGCTGGGTACCCCCACCAGCACCAGGCAGGGCATCCCTGGGGACCAGGGACCTGCTGGCCTCCTACGCTGGTGCATGGGAGATGGCAAAGAGCTGTCTGAGCTGAAAGGACCTCGTCTCAAGGTGCTTTGGGGTTAATCAATCCTGTTCTACCAGCGCACTGAAGGACAAGCAGGGTTTGAATGCTGCAGTAAACATAATGATTTATTGGAGGCTAACTTGTTCTTGGAGAGCTGTTAAACCTGCCTTGGGAAGGTGGGGTAAAACTATCTGTTAGAATGTGTTCCGGTTGCTTTCTGGTCACTTGGGCACGGAAAAGCAAGTTGGCAAAAAGTGAAGTGGTTATTGAGAGCTTGGGTCCTTAAAGGGCTTGGGGTTTAGGGTGGTTTTGTTTGTCTTTAATTGAGTTGTGCAACTTCAGATCTGTTCTGCTGCATATTTGCTAAAGAGAACACGTCAGGCACATCCCAGGTCCATCACATGAACACAGGCTGTGTGTCACAGTGTGAATAGTGGGCTCACTGATGTTTGTAGCACTGGCTGGGCAGGAAACACCCTCTCCCTGCCCGCAGGCCCACACTGCAGCTGCCCCTCTTATCTTGGACCTTGTCAGGTACATCACGTAACACAGTGGCCAGGCATGGGCTGTAGTGTGACCTGCCGGCAGACACCCATCCCTCAGCATGCAGCTCAACACATCACCCTTTCTGCTTTGGGTTAGTGGATAGAGCTAATGGCTATGCAAATGCCTCAGATAGCCAGGCCCTGTGACGCCCGTTCCCTCCTTCCCTGCATGCAGGACACTTGTAGGTGGGAAGAGAAAAGCCACAGATGCTGTCAGAGGTGATCTGAGCAATTTATTTCCCTGGATGTGGAAAGGAGATTTCCTGGGGCAATCACATGGAGGAGGTGGCGAGGATTTGTTGGTCCTTCTAAGCATCACATCCTAGGGGATCCATTGGTTGACACCAACTAAACATGATGGAGGACTAATAGTTTTGAATATATGAAGGCCTTACAAGGTTCATGAAAATAAGTGATGGAGCAGAGGAGAAAGACCCTGTCAGTCCTACTAGGAAAGATAAAGTGAGCTTGAACCCTCATTAGCTAAGGGAGAAACCACAGCAGCAGTGTGCTCTGACCACTAGAATGGATGTGTGAGATCTCGCCCCTTCCTCTGATACCAGACCCTCCTTTCAGGAAAGCAAGTTTCAACAGTTTAATTGCTCACAGAAGAGCTTGTTTCTTGGGCTCCTCCTTGGGACCTGTACTTGGAGCTGCAGCTTGGAAGGCTGCACGTTGAAGAGCAGAGATTGTGCTAGGAGAGCAGAGGAGTGTAAGAGCGGAGCCGCACCTGAGCACCAGCAGCATTCCTGTACAACTGGTGAGGCTTATTGTTTTCCCTAAAGCTCCAGTTTCTGGAGTGATGGGACTGCTGTAAACATCCCATCCCGGATTTCATGCCAATATGGGGCTTGCTGCTAGAACTCCTTGTGGTGGAGAGAAGTATAAAAATGCATCCTCTGGGAAGAGAAACCAGAAGGAACAAAAAACCCTCCACTGCTAAAAAAAGAGAAGAAATCTCATGATATGCAAGCCAATATCATCCTGTTCTGGCCCCCAGCTCAAGCATTTTTAAGGCTTGGCGTTGGCAGTAACGCAACTCCACTGATGCTTTGGCCAAGAATAAGGGCATTATTTCTTGTGTCCTGGCCACTGTCCCAAACCGGATGATTCCCTTTCCATGTAGTCCAAACCCTCCCCTGGAAATCCAGCTCCACATGGAGCTCTTTAATACATTTTGTCCTCAGCTTCTCCGGGGCATCACGAAGCAGCAGCTTCCTCCCACGTTAAGTCTCATCACACTGTGCGAGTTGATGGCAGTAGTTTGTCAAGTCTGGTGTGTACCTCAGGACGCAAGCTGCTCGGCTCAGGTACAAGAGTGGTAGAAGTTATTGTTGTAGTTGTTATTTTCATGATGAACATTAGCACTGGGGGTGTTGCTAGGGAACGTCATAGTCTTTCTATCTCATTCCAACCTCTTTTTTTGTAGGGCAGCTACAACACATCATTTGAAACTGGACCAGAGACTTCTTGCTTTCATTTCAGTTTTGTTTGAAGGAATCTTGTCCCTGGGGAGGGCTGTCATTTTGGGATGCTGATTAGCTTTTGCAAGTTGACAGGGAGCAAGGCGGCTTTCTCTGTAGCGGTCCCAAGTTCTTTTGCCTAATCAAGCCAACACTGCAGGCTCTGTGTGGAGGAAGTGTAACCCTATCTGACTGCCTGACAACTCCTTCAGTTCCAGACATTGTTTCCTCAGTCCCCACAAACTGTAACAAACCATTAACTTTGATTTCATTTTTCCCCCCCACCTCTCTCCCCCTTCCTTCATTCTTTCAGCAGCCATTTTGGCTCAGCCTTCCTCTCTGGTTCTTTTCCTTAGGGATAGTAACTCTGAAGAAGGTACTCACTTCATATATATCCGTCATCCTTAGAGCTTTCTGACAACTGTTTTATCGACGAGTCAAAGGAAATGCAGCATCCATCAAAAATTCTTTCTACAAAAAAGTTGTATCTTATCTGTCCAGTTTGCTTTGAAAAGCATTCCAACTAGAAATGAATAGACTTTGTGGGAAGCTCTTGCTGAAGCCAAAAAGAGGATCTTGGAGCTCTAGGGTTTGACTTGAAACCCATGGATTTCATTTCCAGTTCCATGAGTCCATAACAAAGTGGTTACAGGGAAATGACAATGAAAGATGATTGTCTTTGAGTGAGCTTGGATGTGGAAAGATATTGCTGTGTTCATAGGCAGCTCACTGGAGCAAGAGGAGCTGCTGCCCCAGACCTCAAGACTGTATTCAAGGGAGAGTCAGCAGCCAAATCATGCTGGCAAAGATATTTTCCCTGAGGCCCTGATGCAGACATGGGGAACAGACACTGAGTGAGAAGCTGCATATGGGGTAGGGAGTGAAGGAGCACTGAAGATCATGGGGAAGACCTTGTAGCTTTAATAAATGCCCTGCAGAGCTCTGAGGCAAAATGCCAGCTGGAAAGGAACTTTTCCTTGGTTCCTTCTGTTGGGCTTCAGTATTTGCAAACAAGGAGGTGAAGTCTGATACAAACTTGCTGGTAAGAACAACCACCAGCCCCCCTAACACTGACCAATCTGCCACAGGGGTGAATGTCCTTATCCTGCCTCCTAACTCTAAAATGAAGCATCATATTCTTCCTTGCCATTCTGCCCTGACATAACTAAGATGGATTTTCTACATAGACACCAAGTGGGGATGGATCAAGCTGCTGCTATCTGCCTGAATCCGCAGTTCCAAAGCATCCGGACTGCTGATGCCTGTCGAGTTGTCACGGGGCGTTTTCTCTTGAAATGGACCCCAGTGAAAGTTCAAAGGCATTGGATCACTTTAGTTTTGTGTAGGGAGTGCTCTTTTACATCAAAATCATTCAGTAAAGACACTTTTCCCCACTGTGTGATCTGTAAAATATTTGTGCAAGGTCATACCGGGAAGCGTTCTGTTCCCTGCCCCACAGGAGCTTTCCAGGTTGTCATGCACCACCTCCACTTTACCAGTGTTGTTCTAAGTTCCTGGTGATTCTCAGACAATGGATTGCAGGAGAACATCAAATGAAACCAGTTGTTCCTGTGGTGCACTTTGCATGGGCTGTGAAGCATTACCTTATCTGCTTTGCTGCAGAGCATTACTTCCCCAGGCAGTATGGCTTCCTCCTCCTGCCCTCCCCTTTGGCTGGCTGTCATCTTCAGAGGCACCCAGAGAGGATAAAATGAGCTGGACTTGTTCTTACTGCAACTCCTCCATCTCTTTTGCTTGTTGATTCATTATTACTGAATCTTCATCTTGCTGGCAGTGGATAACTGTCACAGCTCACAACAGACTCCATTGTGGAGCATCACCATGAACACAGCGATTCACAGCTTGGATTTCAGTGCTTATGTGACTTTCTTTTCCTTGGTGTTTCTCACATTTGTACTCCAAGCCTGAGCCATTACATTTTCCAGAAGAGCAATACCCAGACTCCTAATACAAACCACGAGCGGATCTCTTCATGTCTTAAACGCATTAAAAATGCTCTTATAAAAAGATTTATTCCCTGGGCCTTTACCCAGACTCCTGCACGGAGCTGGTAGAGACATTATGTAATAGTTAAATCTTCATTAGTTATATCTGTTTCTTTGTGCCTTCGTGACAATGATGAAAGCTGTAAATAAGTATGTTGTCCTGTCTTAACAAGGATAGCGTATCCATCAATAAGGACACTTACTCCGCTGCGATCTTTGCAAGGCTGTACAGGGGAGTAAATTAAAGAGAGAACAACATCTTTCATCTAAAGCGTCCTTGTTCTGTCACTTAATGCTTCACCCTTGCTAATATCTTTCAAAGTCTGGCTGTTAGTCAGAAAAGTCACTCAGTAAATGTGACATATTTTATCCCTCCTGAGTCTATTTGGTCCTAGAATGATTTTTGTAGACAGCCCCAGCTGGAAGTGCAGATTGACACCCATGTGGTTTCTCACCTTCACCCAGCAATCACGGAAGTTTCTCAGTGGGATGCATGAGGATAGAAGGAGTGATAAGGGGAGTTACGGTGGCTCAGCTGAACAGGGAGGTGCAAGCCCTTGTTTGAGAAGGCAGGTGAGTTGTCTGGATAAAGGCACATGGGATGAGACTCTACTCTCTGTAGTGCTCATTTCTGCCTACACTGACTGGTTGGTAACACCATGCTTAGCTCAAGACTAAGCCCTTTCACTTAACTGTCCCAGTTAAGTGCAGCAAACCCTATATGCTATCTTTAAACTGCCCTGAATGTCAAGATGATCCTTAATCTACACACACATATGACAGGGTCATGGGTCCATAGTGCTCAGGAAGGAGCTACAAGAGATCTCTAGGATAGAGTGTGGACAGGGAAGCGCTGGTCAGTGCCCACAGCTCCGTGCTAAGGAGAAAGCCCAAAAAAAGCACATCCCATGTGAGCCCACCTGCCTGTGCACCAGCATTGCACGGCTGAAACTGAGCAAAAGCATCCTTAGTGTGACTCTTCCCTCATCCCAGGAGTTGACAGGAGCAGCCTCCAGCACACATTGCTGTGAGCTTTCTCCCTGGTGTGATGAGCCATAAAGGAGCCTGCTGCGGTACCAAGGTTTCCATCGCAATCAGCTCTTCTGCAAGGCATTTACATCATTGCCTTCAGCACAGGTACCCCTGACTCACCCCAAGGTTAAAACAAATAATGCAAGGAGTTTTGCAGTGATTGACTCGCTCCAGGCTTATGGGACAGTCCAGGAGTGAAAATCAGGATGTGGCCTGCAGAGGGAAGAAAAGAGCTGCAATAGCATCGCCACAGCTTCCCCGGGGGTCTGCTCTTGTGTTGCTTCTCGGGAGCAGGCTCTGAGCTGAATAGCTCGCCTTTAAACATTAAATATATTTAAAGCCCATTCATATGAAAGCAAAATTAAACTGCTGGATTTCATTCAGGAGTCTTTCCCCCTGAGAAAGGGCTGAGAAGAAAATAATGGTTTAGCTGAATGCCTCACCCATCCAGCGCGCAGCAAAAATCCCCCCCGGAGGTAAGGTGAGAAGTGAGGCTTGGTTCCCCTCGTGCCTCCTCCCGTTGTTATCTGTATAGAAGCCAATTTCTCAATCCATTTAGAAAAGCACTAATTGTCATTGGAGCTATTTGCTGACACCTGTGAAGCAGCTCCGTAATGAAGAGGAAGCCCATTTATTCGTTAACATTTGCGGGAATAATTGCCTGTCACTTAACTGAGCATCCTTTGCCCCACAAACACTTGCTCTCCAGCACACTGTAGGGATGGGTTTCCGAGCTGCACGCTTTGAAACGCCACTTACAGTCTCCATTCGCTGAAGGGCTCATTCTCGGCTGCTGCGACACGAGCGAGGGAGCACACTCCACAGGAGAACGCCAACCGTGCTGTCACTTCTGCTGCAAGGAGAGGGGAGTGTGTTAACAGCGCTGCAGGAGGCCTCGGGCAGGCGGGTGGCAGCTCTAAGGTACTGCTGGAGCTGTGATGTTTAAGAGGACTGCTGCTCCTCTGCAGCCTGCCCTGCGCCTCTGCTGTGCATCGTGATGGTGCTGGGAGAGGCGGCTGCAAGGCTTGGTGCCGATGGAACCATCTCTGGTCAAGGAGATGGTACATGAGGTAGCCCCAGCCCCACTGTGTGAGCTGCAGAGGCTGTCTCTGATCTCTCTTTGCTAGCCTTGCTCTCAAGCCACCATGAAGATAAAAGAAAGGCACATGAAGCCAGGTGTGCGCCATGGAGGAAGTCCTGCAGGGAGTTGGAAGGCATTTTTTGGGAGGTAGAGGAGGGATGGGGAAAGGATGGGGATCTGTATTCCCCAGCTTAGCCCTCTGTGCCCATTGCCTCCATGAGTGCAGTCAACAGCTCCACCAACGCCCGTTTATGCCCTGCAACCTCTTTGTGCCCTGTGCCCACCAGCTCACTCCTCCCCACCATGCCCAGCACTTCTGCCATCACCACTGCCCCCACTAGCACAGATAACATAAGCCAACCCAACCCTTAGCTTTGTGGAAGCAACATTGAGCTTTGCCTACATGACCAAGAGGCTTTGAGGTGCTCTGCTGTTGAGGAAGATGGGTTTGCTATAACAGTTAACCAGAGCTTTTGAGGTGCCTCGCCAGGCCCCCTGCAGATAACTGGGAGCAAAGGAGTTGCCTCCCTCAGAATCAATAGAGATTTGCCCATGGGCACCTGCTGGGCTTATATTGCTGCAATATCTTTCACTCCAATGGCTGCCTGCTTGTCAGCTGTGTTGAGTGTGCATTGTTTCCTGGGCACATGAGTTCCTCCACTGGTTCCCAGGGCAAGGAGTGTCACCTCTCCCAGGGCTGGATAGCTGCCAGTATTGACTTCAAAGTGCATGGAGTGGGAGATAAGCACTGCCCTGCTGCTGGCACCTGGTGTAGCTGTGCACCTCACACTGTGCCCCTTGCGCTGGGCACCCCACTTCTCATCCAGAGCTCCTGCTTGGAGCCAGGGTGAGTGTCACACAGCACTGGCATGCGTCATCCCCGCGGCTGTGGGAAGGGACAGCAGCCACATCCCGTGGGAACTGTGGGAGGAGCACACCCCTGCAGCCAGCCCCAAGGAGTGGAGCAACTCCAGCCACAACAGGATTGAAGGCACGAGGGCCACAAGACCACTGAGCAGCACAGAGGGGATCGATGCAGGTGCGCTTAAGGTACAGTCCGCTTTCGAGGTGCAGCCACTGTGATCCTACCCTAGTTCACCAACAGTGGGGTTGGCCATTATGGCTTGGGATGATCCAATTGGTGTGATAACACCCAACAGCACCCTGCCAGCATCATTCTGGTGAGCCCATGGACTTGTGATAGCTCACAGCTGCTAGGAATGGCTTGTGAGATGTGTTTACTTTCCAGGGGTGCAAGCTTCCAAGTGTTTGTAGATAGTACTTGCTGCTGATACAGTGCATGCGGAAGGGTGGACAAGTACTTGGGGTTGGGCTCCCTGCAGGAGGCAGGATTCCTCATTTGGAAAGACTGGATATACCGGCTCTGTTTGCTTCCTGGTCAGGAATTCAATGCGGTTCAAGATTAGGCAACTGTCTTTTTGGTTTCGGGTGCTGTGGTGTGAAGAGGGAAAAGCGTGTGGGTGAGTGTAAATCAGCAGGGAGAGCTGTCTGTTTGCACCTGGGGATTTAGGCTTCCAGAGTGTTGATTTCTGGTTACTGAACTCCAGTGTGTTGAAGCATTTCAGTCTTGAAAAGCCTCTTGTGGATAATGAGGCTGTGGGAAGATGCTGCTCTCAGAGAGCCTTAGACTGGAGAACAGGGGTGGACAGGGGCCTTGCTTTAGCAGTGCAGTTAATGAGCGAGTAGGTAGCCAGCACTTGCAAGAAAGCACTGGGAGAGAGGAGGATAAAAGCAAACGAGAGGTTCTGTTGCTTCCTTTTAACAAACAAAGCTCACCTAAGTCTAAACTGTTCCAACTGGTATGTCATGTGGTGAATGACCATGAATGGTGGAGGGTGGAGGAGATAGGAGATGGTTCTGCTTGGAGGACCAAGCGACTGCCTGCAGAAGGCTTGGGTCCTGCAGCCAGCTCTGTAATGGCTCTGCAAACCGTTGGCCATCCTCTCAAAGATATCTCAACGCAGGAACAGAGAGGTGGTGTGATTCAGGGTGCTGATAGTGTCAAGGAGAGCTGGGCTGGTGCTGAAGGTCCCCACATGACCTCCAAACCAGGCTGGTGCCCTCAGCTGAGGTGTCCTATCATGTAAGACATGCTGCACAGCCAAGAAATGACTGCTGCACCAAGCAGTTGGTGGGATGGGAAGGAGAAGCTGTGGTTTGCAGCTTACTGCTGTGGTAGGGGATGGCCCCCTCTTACCTGCCCAAGCCTGCTGCTCCTGCTGCCATTGCTGCTTTCAACCCATGTAGGTGACATGGTACTGGCTCAGCTGGTCCCACAAGCAGCTTAACCCTTTACTGCTGGCCATGTGGGTGCTGGAGAGCCTGGCAAGAAAACTCAGCAGCCTCCTCATGCACTTCCCCCTGTTGCTACCTGCAAAGTGAATGTACAGCATAACACGTGCTCCTGTCTGCTGGCCATCCATTAGGGATATGGGTCTTGCTGCAGCATGGGGTATCCCAGTACATGGCGGTCCCAGCACATGCTGGACCAAGTGAGGAAAGAGGCACGGTGCCCTTGCATGTGGCTGGTCCTGCACCAGGGGTTGAGTGAGAGTGCTGCATCCATCCCTCATAGATCAGTATCCTTATCCCCTGCACCAGGAAGAAAGACCAGCTCCCTCTATGGCAGCTCCTATGGGAGGAACTTTCTTCTATAGGATGCTGTGGAGAAAGTGGTGTGAGAGAAGGATGGGGGAAAGGCAATGTGGCACTTCTTCATTTGCCACTGGCTGTCACCAGTGGATATAAGCAGACAGGAGAAGGGACCACTGGTGATGGGCACAGGAGCATCTGGGAGGGATGCTCACACCACAATGCTATCTGGGGAGGTCCTCACTGATGAACCATGGAGCCAAAACTCCTGCTGGGAAAACATTAGCCACTGTCTTGCCTGGGTCCTGCTCCCCACTCACAACTTTCCTGTTAATTATTACAAGGGAAGCGATGAAGGCCAACGTGCGCCAAAGTCCAGCGTGAGAAGGATAATCAGCAGTTCACTTGTAACCATGAGCCAGCAGACCCCGACCACCACAGAGCTGCCCATGCTGCTGGGGGACACAACAGCAGCCTTTGGGGTGGCAGACTTCATCGTTGTGGTTTGCTACTTCGCCTTTGTCCTCACCGTTGGGATATGGGTGAGTCCGCAGAGTGACTGGGTTTAGGTCTGCCTGAAGTGCAGAGCCTCTGATCCTCCCTGAACCCCTCCTGGGTACAAAGATGTTTGCTTGCAGAAGGCATCCTCTGTGCATGCTGTTATCCTGTTGAGCAAGTTTGGGGGTGACAGTGACCTTCTTGTGAACCTCCGCATGGGAATAACCAAGGGATCATTCCCTGGAGTTCTGAGGATGAGACGATATCTACCTCCCATGCTTCACTCTCACACCAGGAGTGGGCAGGGTTGGAGTGGGGAAGACTGAAATGGGACTTTAAACAGCTTTGGGAAGGTTGCTGCTAATTATTCATGTTGCTTTGCAAAAGCCTCTTTCACAGAGATGTGTATTGCTCTGGTTGGCTCAGGTGTTTTTCTTTCCCAGTTGGCTCATTCGAGGAGAAGTCACTCAATAGGTACGACCAGCTCCTTTCCAAAGCTGGACTATTACAAACCTGAACAAAGAGGGGTAAAAAGAATGGGTGAAGCCTGGCACTCTTAACAGCTACACAGCAAAGTGTTTGGAGCTGATGTTGAGACCAGACATTCAGGCTTCTCCTGGCCTGGTGGCAGTGCTGCTCACCACTCTGGATGCTGCCATGTGCAGCAAACCATATTGCTGTGGTGCCTGGCTGCAAGTTGCTGCTTGCTGCAAACAGCAAGCGCAGGCAGCCTCAGTCACATCAGAAGGGCTCGCTGGCCTATGGACATCCTATCACTCTCTGAATCCCTGCAGTTCTCATGCAGTTCCTAGATGGGGCTGCATGATGTGTCCATGCAAGTGTGGGGCTGCTGGAAGCCCTGAATCCACAGCAGTGGGAAGAAGCAAGGCAGCAGGAGCTGCAGCAGGCATTGCTAGTCATCCTGTAGTGCCTTTGCATGTCATGCCCAATTGCAGTACTTTATGACATCCCATGGGATTCAAGGTTGTCCTGTGATTCTCACCCCTGTGTTCTGAAGGTATTTGCCAAGGATGCTGGACAGCAAAGGGGGAAATGCTTCCTGTTAATGCACACCATCATCAGAAGGTGGGCAGCTTCCCTTGGAGCTGCAAGCACTTATGTTCACATGGCTGAGAGCAGACAAAGCCCTAGGTCTCTCAGAATTAGATGCCTTTCACAGGGGTCCTGCTTCAGCCTGTGTCAGAGCCATGCACTGCCTGTGCTGCTCTGAGTAGAGCAAGCCAGGTGACTGCAGTGACACCCAAGGGAATATGGCTTGGGTAGTGCAAGAGGTTGCTGATGGGATGTTTCAAGCCTACTGGGATGGGTATTGGATATGACTTGAGGGTGGATGAATGGAGGAAAACGTTTTTCTTTCTCCTGTGCTTGCAGTCATCGATACGAGCAAGCCGGGGCACCGTTGGAGGCTATTTCCTAGCTGGGCGATCCATGACTTGGTGGCCTGTGAGTAAAATGCATCCCTCTGTTTTGCGTGGTTTGAAAGCAATTTTGGAGGTAAGCAGGGCAGGTCTCGTAAGGGGACCCAGTCCATGCATGTTTTGACTGTGGTGCTGAGTTGAAGAGGATCCACCAGGAGTCACTCCATGCACCTTTGCTAATGGGCTACAGCATAGAGCTGCTGGGTAAAAATGTTCACACTGGTGGAAGTGAGGGAGCACTGATGGCCTAGCTAGGTTTGAAACTCTTTGGCCCCAACTAACCAAAGATGCCATTGTCCCCAAGCCAAGAGAGCAGCAGGTAATTTAGGAATGTGCTATCCCTTAAACAGCATTTAGAGGCTGAAGAAAAAATAATCCCAAAGCCCAGGGCTTTCTGAGCCCTTGTTATTTAGAGTGAAGCTGAGATTATTGACTAATGATGTAAAGGATATAAACTTCAAACCACCAAAGTATGAATCTTCACTATGAAGAACAAACAAATCTGTTGGAGATGCCTTTTCTTGGGAGTGCAAAGTACATATAAAGGTAATTTAAAGTTTGAAAGGAATAAAACGCCACAGGAACAAAGATGCTTCTCAGCCAATGCCAGACTGCAGCGCCATGTATCTCTCCGGTGAGTCATGGGTAACACAATGCACTTCTCAACCAAAACACTGTATTTTTATCTTTTCTAACTTTAGAGGTACATTGCCAGTAAATTCATTAGGTTAGATTGGCAACCTCTTCCATCAGAGACACGTACACCTCTCCGAACTCTGTTATTTCTTAAATGTTCTTTGTGCTTCTGTCTCAGCCAAGTGACATTTAATGGAAAAGCTTCGCTTGATGGTTTTCTCTAATTTGGAGGAGGGAAATTAAAAGGAACTAAAAAGAAACATTTTTCCCCCTAATATTGCTCTTTTTTTTTCTAAAACAAAACAAAAAGCCAAGCCTCAAAACATTCTCATTGCTTTTGGCTCCATCCACAGGTGGTTGCAGTCTATTGGGTACAAGATGGCTCTCCTGAATTACCATTCTAGGTTCAAAGCCACCTCTAGTGCTGTTCACTTCTCAGTTCTATTTGTAGGAGCTGCTTCTGCCCCTGCAGCACTCCTGCAGGCTCAGCTCCTTGTGGCCTTCCCCTTGAGTACATGACTGGTTTACATGCATTTTGTTAGTGGGATGACAGATTTCTGCTGTGTGTTAGACACCCTCCACTAAACCCCATTGCTGCTCCTGTGCAATGTCTTCTGTATTTCTGTGTCTGATAGAGCTATCGAGGAAACTGTTCACCTTTCCTGAGAGCATCACCTCAGCTGCAAATTCATGTTGTGGCAGCCAGCTCTCTTATCAAGGGTTTTCCTAGACAAGAACGCAAAGCCATTGAGAGGAATCAGTGTTGTTGCCATATTAATGTTTTACCTTACTCAAAGGTGAGAAGCAGATCAAATTCCATCATTCCTTGTTTCTCATGAAGCAGTACTAAGGAGAGAAAAGCTCCTTGTAGTCAATGTGTCTAAAAGCAATTTAGAGACAAAAGGGCTAGACTTGTCCTTTGGGTGACTTTCCGTTTGACCCTGACAGAGATTTGATCTTGGCACACAGAAAGGAGGTGAGACTCTGTGCCAAATAAACGTGCTAATTAAGTCAGATAGTCTTTGCCCTGTTTAAAGTGCCTTGGAGCCTGCATTCTTCCAATTAGGGTGTCAATGAGCCATGTTAGGGACACCCTGTCATGCCCACAGCCTGCAGTTAAAGTTAACTTTAGGCATTAGCTTACTGCAGAGCTGGATATCTTTGAACTTACGTGTAGAAATTAAGCACAAAATGCCTTCATGTCTCTAATATCACCCCTGCTATGGTTCAGGAATGTCCTCCCTCAGGAGGAGCTCCAAGAGAGCGCTCCTGTTACCATCACTGTGTAAACCACCACATGCATGTTCACTGCAAGACTTAAAGAGGTAAAGTAAGGGTCAGCAAGGTTGGAGAAGGCACGTTGCTGGCTGAGTAATAAGGCAATAGAGAAATCCCTCATGTTTCATGGACACTGAGGTGTCTGTGGCCGTCACCAGACTCTCCTTACCCCACTGTATGCTCCATAACAGGCATGTATCTCAGAAGAACCATTGACAGACTAAGCTTGGATTCTGAGATTAAGCTTTGCATTGGAGTGGAGTTGAGGAATGGAGCAGATACACCCACTTTAAGATATAAAAACATAGTTTTCTTTAAAAGGAGAAGGAAAACCCAACTCTCCATAGCAATCAGATACAAGGAGATGAGGCCCTTGGGAAAATGCTCAGTCTGATACAGAAGTTCCTCAAGGTGACTTTCTGGGTTTTGTGCTTCTCCCATGTGTTTCAGATTGGAGCATCCCTGATGTCAAGCAATGTGGGCAGTGGATTATTCATCGGCCTGGCAGGCACAGGAGCAGCTGGGGGCCTTGCTGTTGGGGGCTTCGAGTGGAATGTAAGAGTTATTTATGTTGTCAACTGAGATGTCACTGTTTTACAGACAGATTGGGGGTTGGTCTCTAAAATCAGATGCTAACAGTATCAGCAAGTGCAAATTCTCATGCCTCAGGAGAGAAGCCTCCAGACATTCAGACAGCCTTAAAACCATGAGATCTTTATTTTGCTTTAAGGGGAATCCACTAAAGGTCTTTGAACTTCGCAGAAGCACATGGCCATATGTTTAAGCTTTAGTCTGCACTCATGAAGATGAATTGAAGTGAATGCTGAAAAGGTGCCTGGGTAATCACGGGATTCTGGGTATAGGGGATTTGCAAACAAGCAGCATGTGCTCCTACAGTCAGTGTAAAGCCACGAGAATCAGCAACACTGCATTCACCTCTCTCTGGGATGCACATCAAGGTGCGAAGGCAGGTCTCATT
The DNA here is from genome assembly GCA_009867235.2 of Psittacus erithacus. Classification (NCBI taxonomy): domain Eukaryota; kingdom Metazoa; phylum Chordata; class Aves; order Psittaciformes; family Psittacidae; genus Psittacus; species Psittacus erithacus. The sequence goes on along the minus strand of WYDI02031271.1, from coordinate 3,999 downwards.
CTGGCCTATTGAAGTGGCCTAGAAAACTGACACTGTCACCACAGAGAGCATGAAAACCAGGTCCTTTGTGTGTGATGCTAATGGAATTTCTCAGCTGTAGTGATGAGGAGTGAGATTAGTGCCAGCCTCACAATAAACATCACTCACCTAACTCTAAATCTCTTGTCTATATCAACAGAGACCGTTAATAGGGCCGGATACTTGCCAAGCACAGGCAGAGCCCACAAAAAGCTCTTTCCTGGGATATCTATTCACTGCATTGGGTTTTTTTCTTAACCATTAAGATCACCTTTAAGTCCTTTGTGAAGAAAACAGAGCCTGTGTTAAGCCTGGTGCATGTAGGACATACACACCAATGTAGCTGTGCTTTAAGTAAATCTATTGAAGTAATTTTAGAAGCCCAAGGAAACAAGATTGTCCGTCAGGGCAAATCTAACTTCATGAGTTTAGATTCATTTCTTCCAGATTGGAAAGGGACCTTAGGTATGCCATTATTCTCTCCTTTTTTTCATGGGACATTACTCAGCTGCAGGGATCATATGAGCATCTTTTACCTAAGCCAGTTTCTGCAGTGCAGGAGCCATGGCTCTTCTTGATCACTCACAATCTCTGCTCACAGAGATCAGTTTCATTTCTGGTAACTTAAATAGCTGATCAAAGTAAAATCTGGATAAATGAAAGGTAATAGCCTGAGACAGCCAGGAAATAAGGTTTGATAATCCAAAAAGCTTTTATTTATGTTCAAGAACTCCTGCTTGGCCTTTTGCTGGATTTCAGAGAAGAAATACATGATGGGAGGTGTCTTTGCACCTTCCAAAAGACCTTTCACCTGTGACAAAGCATCTGAACTGCCCCTTTATCTACTGGTGACAGAGGCACATCTGCATCAGCTTGCAAGAACATCCCAGCAGAGTCTTGCTGTTGCTTATTTTTATGCCTCGCAGGGACAGTCTGCTGCCTCAGCCTCATCACTTGCTAATCAAGCAACAAACAGATGCTCCCATCCTCCTCTGAATCACTTAACTCTTCACAGCTGCAGCATCAGTGGTTTCAAAGGCCACCAAATACAATACCATCTTTCAGAGATCCAGAGTAATAGAATACACCATCTTCCCCAAAGAGACCAGTAGATGGAACAGGAGGTGACACACCGAGACACATACGATTTAGGAGGATAACTTCAAAAGCTTCTAACTGTATTGTAATAATTCCTCCATTTGTCCTTTCATCTCCTGGGCAGGGAGAAAAAGACAGACTGCTTCCCAAATACATTGCATGGCACTGTACCTTTTTGTTTGCTTACAATGTCCAGTGAAATAACAGAGGAGAAGGATGTTCCCATGTGTTGAATCACGTGCCTTTAATTTCTCTGTCTCCTCGGCAGGCTACCTGGACACTTCTGGCTCTTGGCTGGATCTTTGTGCCTGTTTACATCGCAGCAGGAGTGGTCACCATGCCTGAGTACCTGCAGAAGAGATTTGGAGGGCAGAGGATACAAATCTACATGTCCGTGCTGTCCCTCATCCTCTATATGTTTACCAGGATATCGGTATGTACCCAACTGAACAGCGCCCTTGTGTCTAGGGCAGGAGTAGGTCATGCTGGTACCCTGCAGGGCTTCTCGGAGATAACTCTGATGTCCTTGAAAGGACCAGGTCAGCTATCAGAAACAGTAGCAGTGTGTTAGCATGCTGCTTTGCTCAAGTAAATATCTGCCACTGTATTGATCATAGAGACCTGTCCTAAGAGAGAGCCCTCATTAAACAGCAATGCGCAATGAGAACTTTACAGGGACATGGCAGCTAATTATTAAACAGTGCAAGTACCAAAAGCTGTCTGCCTGCTTTTCGTCTTCTATCAGATCAAAGCTTAGGCAATAGAAACAGGGGAACTGCAGCATTATCCCATCTGAGGATCTCCTTGCATCTGATAGATCAGAAATTCCCTAAAATTGTCAAAATCTGCTGTTGCTCTTGTAGCTGAGTGCAATCAGCAAACTTGCTGAGGGTGCATCAATCCCACTGTCCATGTTGCCAATGAAGACGTTGAACAAGATTGGTCCCAACACTGACCCTGGAGGGACACCACTCATTACTTGTCTCCAGTTGGACACTGAGACATCCATATGTTATGGATATTCCTGTCTCTTTCTGTCACTTTTGTTGTATAAAAAAGGCATGGCGAAAGGGAGGTAGGTTCTAGCTTAAGAAAAACCTCAGCATCTTCCCCAAATTGCTTGTAGCATTGTGCCCTACTGGTAGCCAAAAAGCAATAATGTAAGCTCCTGGGTATTTATCTTCATTTAAATGCCATTAGTAAACAGGCAGAACTTACACATAAGAGATTTGTTAAGAGATTTGTGCCCTTGGAGGAAGAGGACTGTGCTTCAGACTCCATTACAGGAAAAGAAAATGTCAGTCCTTTGTCTCCGGCTGATTGTCCCATGGCCAGTACAAGTCAGTATTCCCTGGATCCTACTGAACTATTTAGATGTCAAATTGCCTTGGAAGACATTGACTGGAGATGAGGCACTCATGCGCAGCTCTCTTCAGGATTCTTCTCACAGGGTTATTATATCTCAGGTCCTGGGAGGTGAATTAAGAGGATTTCCAGGATGGGAGTATGGAATAAATCTCCTCCTCTAGTGGCCAGCTCTTGGTTATGACACCTATTGCTGTCACCTCTGCCTCTAGGAGCTTTGCTCTGTGGAATTAAAGTATTGCCTAGGATGAAGTCTTGCAAAGAGGTACTTGAAGCTACTTTACTCATGAGGGGTACCTGGAAGCTCTCTCCAGCATCACGATGTGCACAGCTACAGTCAATTTACGTGGTGAAAGCAGACCAGTCTTTCAAAATGACCTTCAGCACAGCAGTCTTTGCCAGTGCTTCACAGAGCAGGACCCTGGCCGCACTGCTGTCTCATCTCAGTGCTTTCTCCTCTGTGCAGCTAATTCACGTATGGCTGACGGATGTGGCTGGTGCAGTTTATGGGCATGGCAGGTGCTTTCTACTGGGCAGTGCTTCTGTTTGCAGAGAGCTCATTTAGAGGCTGGCTGGGCAGCAGGCAGTGGCTACAAGAAGGATTTTTCTCCCTATGCTTTTTGCCCAAACATAGGTTGGCAACTAGGGCACTACAGAGAAAACCAGAGATCTCATTAAACAGTGTTGTCAAAGGACTGATCCTGCATAGCTACAGAGGTGTTTGTGTGTCCTGCTGGGAAGTCAAAACACAGAAGACACGGTGGTTGCTGTGGTGTACTGACAGTGTTTGTCAGGCCGCAGGGTCAGGAGCTGCACTGGGTGCTTGCTTTTAAGGTGTTTCAGGGACAGCAAATAGAAATCTTGCCCCATCCCCTCTGTGTCCCTTGGCAAATGTATTTACCTGTAGCTCGCTCCACACCAGATTTGCAGGTGTCCTTCAAATTAGTTTCCCAACATAAATATCTCCCATATCACTTTCAGTGATGTTATCTGTGTAACTCCAGGTTTCACCCAGTTTCTGGTTTCACTTTCTCTGCCAGTGATGCAGAGCAAAAGCAAAGCTGATGGGCGTTTGTGTATTTCTGGAAAGGTCCTCAGCAGGTTTAACCTGCTCTTCTGGAGTCATTCTGGTATGCTTGTCGTGGTTTAAGCCCAGCCGTAACTCAGAATCACGCAGCCGCTCTCTCACTCCCTGCTTTTCTCCCCCGCGCTCCCAGAGGGATGGGGAGGAGAATGGAAAGAATGTAACTCCACGGGTTGAGATAAGAACAGTCCAGTAACTAAGGTATAACACAAACCGCTGCTGCTGCCACCAATAATAATAATGGTAAGGGAAATAACAAGGGAAGAGAATATAACCGCTCACCACCAGCCAGCCGATACCCAGCCTGACCCCAGCAGTGATCTCACCCTTCTGGGTAACTGCCCCCAGTTTATACAGTGGGCATGACGTGCTGTGGTATGGAATACCTCTTTGGTCAGTTTGAGTCAGGTGTCCTGTCTCTGCTTCCTCCCGGC